>CAMOHE010055316.1:0-13664 GCA_946598075.1 Artocarpus hirsutus
TGATTAATTTAAAAATCTAATTTTAAATAAATATGATTTATTTTTGAATTTAGATATATATATATATATATATATGGTTTTGAACCAAATCTTATATTTATATATATATAAAAGATTTTATTATATATATATATATAAAAGAACGTTTAGTAAACGTTCTTTATGTTAAAAAAAAGGGAAACCACGTTTGCGTTAAAACATAAACGGGAACTTATATATATATATATATATATATATATATATATATAAAATAAAAGTTAAACAATTTTTTTTGGTGATTCGTTTTTAATAACAAAGGGATAAAGAATATAGAGTATATTCCTTCCCAATATATCTGATATGGTAGTGATTTCAAATCTGAAATTACTTAAAAAATAACTAATTACTTAGATATAAAAAGGTAGAGATAATAGTTATCTCATAAGATCTATCATTCACGTAAATTTTGTAGAATACTCAGAGAGAAAAACTGAGAGTTCTTCTTTAAAAAAAAAATGTCTGCTATCTCATGTGTTAAGTACATAGCAAATTCAGGAAAAGTGTGAGGTTAATTTATTCTTGTAGTTTGATGCCCACTCGTTTTTTTATTGGTGTAGAGGCCTGGCTTGTAAGATCATGGTGTCAAAGAGGAAAGCTAAGATACCCTGATAGTCTTCAAAAGGTTAGTAAAATTCTCAAAACTTTCTATTATTAATTAAAATTATTTAGCTATTCTCGATGAACAAAGTTTTATGAAAATTTTTGTTTGTCAACAATCCGTTCCTTCCGCTGCATTTCATATTTTAATTCCAACAGTATAGGTCGTTTTTCTTGAACCTGTTGAAGCTCATAAAGCTTTTGAAGGATTAGTGTGCAAACCTTACAAGTAAGCTCATCTTTGCATAGGGTTTGCTTTGGATTTATATGTAGTTATTCTTTCATGAATAAGTTTCAAAATTAAATTTGTTTACATCATTTGAATGTATGTATACGAAGTTTTGAAACTCGTTGATTTTTTTTTTTTTGGAACCTTGGGACTTATAGCTACTCTAAGTTAGCTAATCTCCTTGTCTGCTGCCTATTGTTACTATTTCAATTCCGTAATACATTACCTATAATGATAAAACATGCTCAAAATGGCCTGAAACAATATCTTAGAGACACGATCCAATTGCATAGACTTGAGGGGAATTACACATACGGATTGTGTTTCTCAGCTCTCACTATAGATATCTGTCCTTGTGTTGTTTGAAGTTGAGTACTATTTTACTACTAGATGTCAAACACGAGAATGATCATACATACTACGTAATTAGGAGAAGTCAAATGTTTACTGTTTGTTGATCTATAACGCTAGATTGGTCATGCATCTTAATTGTTGAGAAGAGAATGGAGAGTATAGTTCTCATAGTTTATATTTTGTTCTTCTATTCCTTTCCCTCACTGATACGTTCCAGACACAGCTCTCGGGACATTGTCAGATTCATCTCACATCTTGTAGGGCTGTGTGGGTAATTTTAAAAAATGAAAAATAATTTATTTACCGACCATTTATTTATAGGGCCAGAATTGGCCTTTTATGAACTACAGTTTTAACTTAATTTTACATTATTGTTTTACTTATTTGCATCTTTTGCTATTTTTCTGTTTATTTTATGCTCCAAGTATAAACTTCTTATTGCCTTTCTATAAAAAACAACATAGGGGTAGGGGTGCTCCATTCTATTTAGAGAGGGCTCTAGCCAATGTTCTTAGTCAAAGTTCGACATCTAAAGGCAATGAGAAGAACAGTGATGTTGTTGCTCATCACAATACAAAGAGTTACCTTGGAACAACATCTAGAGGAAATATTGGATGTGGATGCTGATCCTGATAGAGTTCAGGTTGGCATGACTTCTTTTTTTATTCTTATGTGTTTAGTTTTGCCATATTCCTTCTTTTGATTATTATGCCATATCTCACGTCTACATTGTTTTGATTTATGTCAAATAGGAGGGGACAACCCTTTGTCCTACCTTTGTGCATTCTTTCAATATGCCCTGTGTGTATATTTGTTAGTGTATTGAACCACTGTGTTTTCTGAGTTAAGTGCCCGCATATGTCTACCAACAGAAGTTGTCCGTGTGTTTTTGGGTGTTGGTTGTTTTGATGTGGTTTTAGAGGAAGAGAATCATGTGTGGGATATAAGCTACGGAGCTTTGGGAGTTTCCAATGGTCTATATTACCGGCTATGTTTTTAGGTTTAAAGGGTGAATTCTAAAATAACGCCGCATCATTATTCTAGAAAAGATAATAAAAAATAGAGCATTTAGAAGCAAAGTTATAAACCATAACTTAACATCATAAAAAAGTCATAGCTGTTATGAATAATTAATTGTGTCTGTTCACCAAAATCAGTGTCTAAAATTAGATATGTATATTTATGCTGAAGTAAGCGTTGATATCAGCATAAATAAGAAAGTCAAATCCAATGGTTACTGTAGCAATAGTGGTTGTGGTTACTATAGCAGTTTGCGGCACTCTAGCAATTACGACTACTGTAGCAGATATTGTAGCACATGAAAATTGTCCAATAAATACATCATTCTCTTGCCATTTTATATCATATGAGATTAAGAGTTCAATAGACTTTCTCTGTCTATTTTCTCTCTCTAAAATCTCTTACTTTGCCTTTATATTTCTTAGTTTTATATAACACGTTATCAGCACGAACGCTGTTTTTTTAACTCAAGTCTCTGCCCCTTGTAAGCAAAGGCAAAGGTATATCATTTCTTTCGCTATTTCTTTCGCTTATTTCTATATTTGTATAGTACGATCTTTATAAGGTGGCGGCACTGCTACCTAATTATAAGTGTGTTGTGGTTACAAAAATTATTATAAATTTCTCTAACATATTCCGCATATATATCATTCGAAAGGTTTATCTAGTAGATCGGCATGTTCATTGTACATATTTTGTATATATACTATTTGAAAGGTTTACCTAGTAGATTGTCGTATTTATATTATTATTTATGCATACATATATATATGTATATATTTATTAACTCTCTGTTGTTTATCTTAAATTTATGGGTTATTGTTTATGTATTTGTTTATATGCTATTGTTACTAATTATAGTTTTGTATTTTTCTTAAAATACCAACCAAAGGCACTACCGTCTTTATATTATTCTAACGGCTATAACACTATTCCAACGGTAATAAAATTGTAAATAATGTAAGATTATATGGGATGCATGAAGTGTATAATAATTCTTTTCCAAAATTTCTTCATCAATAATTTTCTCTCTACAAAACTTTAACTGCGAAACTATTCTAAACATAGCAGAGTTATAATTACTGACTTTTTTAAAGTCTTGGAATCGTAGAACGTTCCATTCATCAAGAGTTATAAATAGTATAACTTGCTTTTGATGATTAAATCTTTCTTTAAGATCCTTCCATAATGCACTTGGATCTTTCACAGTGAGATATTTGCATTTCAAACCTTCATCAAGGTGTCTACGAAGAAAATCATCGCTTTTGCCTTATCCTACGATGATGTGGTATTGTCTTCTTTGATTGTCTCCGAGAGACCTATTGATTCAATATGTATTTCTACGTCAAAAATCCAAGGCATGTAATTTTTTCTCATGATATCCAATGCAATAAATTCAAGCTTTGCAAGGTTTGACATGATGATAACTATAAAAAATATAAAAGTGATTAGAATCATGACTTTATTAATTCAAAGCATAAGTACTACAAGAATTACATGTTATTAAAGTAAATAGTAATAATTAAAAAAGGAATAACTATAAGCATTATTGCTATAGTAAAAAATTGAAATTCAACTAGAGATAAATCTGAAATAAGAAGAATGATGATTTGAACATAACAGTAATAAAAAATATTATAACTATGTTAAATATTTTGTAAAAAATCTAACTATAGATGATTTTGAGAGAGAATATAAAATATTGAGTGAGATAAGAAATGATACTTGAGAGTTAAGAATTTACCAATTTATAGAATAAAAACTAGTACCGATTGTGTGGTTTTAAGATTTGGTGACGACCACAGCCATGACCATAATCGTGATTTTGTCCTTGTCCAAGATTTTTAATACTTATAGCATTTGCTTCTGGAAATGGTAACGAACCTGTCAGATGAGACTGATGATTTTTTATTAAAAGCTCATTGCTTTTCTCTGTTACCAGAAGAGAAAATTAGTTCAGAATATTTCTTAAAATTACGCAATCGGTATTGTTTGCTATAAGGTTATATAGGATGTATGAAATATAGAGCAAGTCTTTTTCAACATTTCTTCACAAGTAATTTTCTCTCCACAAAACTTTAACTGTGAAATTATTATGAAAATAGCAGAGTTATAATTATTGATTTTTTTAAAGTCTTAGACTTACAGAGCGTTCCATTTATCATGAGTTGTAGGAAGTATAACTTTTTTTGACGATCGAATCTTTCTTTAAGATTATTCCATTATGCACATGGATCTTTTATAGTGAGATATCTGCATTTCAAACTTTCATCAAGGCGTTTGTGAAGAAAAATCATCGCTTTTGCCTTATCTTGCGATGATATGGTATTGCCTTCTTTGATTGTCTCTGAGAGACCTATTGACTCAAGATGCATTTCTATATCAAAAATCCAAGACATGTAATTTTTTTCCCGTGATATCCAATGCAATGAATTCAAACTTTGCAAGGTTTGATACAATGATAACTATAAGAAATGTAAAAGTGATTAGAATCATGATTTTACATAAGTACTACAAGCATGACATGTTATTAAAGTAAATAGCAATAATTAAAAGAGCAATAACTCTAAGCATTATTGCTACAGTAAAAAATTGAAATTCAATCGGAGATAATTTTGAAATAAGAAGAATGATGATTTAAATAATAACAACAGAAATAAGAAATATTGTAACTATGTTAAGCATTTTGTAAAAAATCTAACTATAGATGATTTCTAGAGAGGAGATAAGATATTAAGTAAGATGAGAAATGATAAGTGGAAGTTAAGAATTTACCAATTTGTAGAACAAAACTAGCCGTTATTTAGCTGTTTTATTACCGTTGGAATAGTGTTATAGCCAATAGAATAGTACAAAGATGTTATTGCCCTTGGTTGATATTTTAAAAAAAAATACAAAACCATAATTGGTAACGGTAGCATATAAACATATACATAAACAATAACTAATTATAAATTTAAAATAAATAATAGAGAGTTAAGAAATATATACACACACATATATATATACATTCAGAAATAATAATATGAATATGTCAATCTATTAGGTAAATCTTTCGAAGGGTATATATGTAAAATATGTATAATGGACACGCCAATCTATTTGGTAAACTTTCGAAGGGTGTATATACAGTACATGTGTGAGAAATTTATAATAATTTTTGTAATCACACCACACTTATAATTAGGCAACAAAGCCTTCACCTTATGGAGATAGTAATATACAAATATAGAAATATAAATGATATACCTTCACCTTTGCTTACAAGGGGTATAGACTTAAGTTAGAATAAGAGTGTTCGTGCTGATAACGTGTTATATTAAACTAAGAAATATAAAAACCAAGTAAGAGATTTGAGAGAGAGAAACTAGATAGAGAAAGTTTATTGAACTTTTAATCTCAAATGATACAAAATGGCAAGAGAATGGGGTATTTATAAGGAAATTTTTGTGTACTACAGTGTCCAAAATTGCTACAGTACTTAGACTGCTATAGTAACTATAGCCGTCATTGCTACATTAACCCTCCGAATTTGACTTTCCTATTTACACTGATGTCAGCGCTTACTTCAGTATGAATATACATATCTAATTTTGGACACTGATTCTTGGTAGACAAACACAATTGATTTTTCATAATCTAGGTCAGATTTTTTTCTCCCTCTTATTTTCAACAATTTTAGGGTTTGGAGTCATGTCCACGCTCTTTAATCTTATCACCAACCTTATTCTCTCTCTCTCTCTCTTCCTTCGGGGGCAAATTGACCTGGAAAGTTTGCTCTCGCCTGTTCTAGTTTTGAAGCTTATCCAATCTATTTTAAGCCAGTATTCCTATTCACCAGACTATTCTTGATGGGAGTAGATTCCTTTCGTATGTTATGCTATAACCACCCTTGACATTGGAAATAATATTTACGTGTACTTTTAAAATAAATAAAAACAATTAATTTATCTGTTCTTATATTGGTCCATATTTTTCTAGATTTTTGTTTTACTAATGAAAAACGACTAGTAGGTAGTTAATTCCCCCATCATTGGGTGGCTAAGATTTGGAGACGTTAGGGTTTGTGGATGGTGGTATTACTCTGAACTGATTCCATTAATTTGCTTTACGTAAGAAGATAATTTGTTTCAGACTTCAATCTTCTTGCTTTCCACTTGTCACTACACAGTTAATGAGCCCTTAGTAATTAGATTTAATTGGTTATGCAACTTTTTTGCATCTACTTTGGTGGCATATCTAATAACTGCAGTGCTAGATCTGTTATCGATTGTTCGACTTGTCATTTTCGACGGACGTTGAGATATTGTATTAATTCTTTCCTCTCACATGTAACATTTTCCAGTCACGATCGCTCTTTGTCAAGAACCTGAATTTTAAGACTTCCAATGAGAATTTGAGAAAGCATTTTGTGGAACACGGTATTCGTTTGCATCCCTTGGACCTTATATGTTATTTTTTCTTTTTACGCTGCAATCTGTTTCTATTATTGTGCAGGTAAAGAAACACTTGAAATTTGGGAAGTGGGAAGTATGTTTCAATGGGTTTTGGTTTTATTGGGTTCGACTCGATGGAGACAACCGCAAATGCGTGCAGAAATTTACAGGTACCGCATCGCTTTCAATCAAAATTACATTTATATTTATTAGCTAGTATGGAAGTTTGTTCTAAACTCGTAGACTTTATTCTTTTCTAGGAAACTGTTTTGGAAGGCAACGTTCTCATCTTGCAGCTTTGTCCTGTCTAGAAAGATGATCAGACACTGAAAAAGACTGGGGATGATAGAAGTTCAACCGAGTTACTTCTAAGAAACGTAGCATTCCAGGCAACAAAGAAAGAGCTTAGACAACTGTTGAGTCCTTTTGGCGAGGTGATTGCTCTTTGTTTATTTATTTATTATATTTTTCAAAAAAGTATGATTTGAGAAAACCCCTTGCAGTCTCAAAAACATTAGGCTAGCTTATTGCCATTGTAAGTGCTGTCAAACAGTTGTTGGAAATGAGAAAAAGTGGTCTGGTCAAAATCTGCATGAAGCTTATTTGTGAATGCATATTTCCATGGTTAAAAGCGTCAACCATTATTTTCAAGTGTGCTTATATGTTTCGTCTTACATTTCATATCTTTCAAATGTTGTCTTGCTTATTCGTGTGTTGTGTCTTTTTCATTGATACTTGAGAAATTCAAATGCATGAATCACGTTCAGGTTTAGAGTTTTCTTATTGGTAAGTTTAAAAGAAAAAAAATTAGTTGGAAAGTACGACCGGTTGAAAAGCTCGTTGTCGTCTTATCTTGGTGGAGAAAGGAGAGAAGTATTTTAATTTCACAAAAAAAAGAATAATATTATTGAAGAATAATATCATTTACTGTGTATAGCAATTGAAGTCTTAGTTTGCCAATCTGTTGCAAAACGTGATAGAGAATGAAAAGAAAAGAAAACTGAGTATTGAATTTGAAGATTGTGATGAGGGTTTTCTTAGCTACCTTATTTTAACATATTGTTTTCCTGATTGAAACTCTTAATTAATTATTATAATTGTCCAGATCAAGAGCTTAAGAATGCCAATGAAGTCTGGGAGTTACAGAGGCTTTGCATTTGTGGAGTATGTTACAAAGCACGCGGCACAAAATCCCTTTAAAGCACTTTCAAGCACCCTTTTGTATGGAAGACACCTGGTAAGTGATTGAAAAAAAAAAGGATGTTTATCGTTTTATATAGTCTGATTTAGGTTAATACAAATACTATACCTTCAGTTTTTGATCTCATCAAATGTATACCTTCAGATTATATTAATACACAAATCTATATATTACTTCAGCCAATAGTTGATTTTTACTTTTAAAATGACCAAATTATCTTTAAGTAAAAAAGAGAAAAAAATTATTTTAAAAAATAAGAAAAAAACAAATACACAAAACACCTATTTTTCAAGGTATTTTATACAGTTTTCAAGTCAAAAACCTATGTATAAAGTTTTTTTTTTTTTTTAGTTTTTAATGTCTTATTTATTAATTTAAAGGTATTTGGGTAATTTCTTAAGCCAAAATTAAAAATTGATCGTGAAAATGTATAAATTTGAGTATTAAATCTAATCTGAAAATATATTGTTTAAATAAACTTAAAATACAGGATATAAAAAGATAAATAACCTTTAAGAATATGCATTACTAACAGGTTAAACTCAATCCTTTTTTAACAGCTGCTTTCTTCCTTTATCTTCAGGTTCTAGAAATGGCCGAGGAGGGTGAACCTTGGAAGTGTTACGGGCCCGAACGGCTGTGCAGTTCATTGATGAGGATAGCGGGTTTCAAAATTCAACTAAGTTGTCCAAGAAGAGGAAGCACATGGCCTTCTTGGACAAGCGTAAAATGAAGTTTGAAAAACTTGCAGACTAGTGCATAAAATGGTTTTGCGTCTTGAATAGAAGAGTCATTATGTTGTTTGGTATAATTGTTAGAATTATTGGTTAGAACTGTTTTTAATATAGCATGTGAGAGCTTTATACTGTAGCAACTTATTTCTTTTTATCGTAGTATGTGAGAGTTTTACATTCTTCATAACTGAGATAATGATTAAGACTGTCTTTGTCAAACAGGCTAATAGTATTGCACTTGCGTTCAGTAGATAATTTCAGGCTCATTTTTGCTTATTCGAAGCTGACACAACTCCCTCTGTTATGTCCCGTTGTATAAATTAAGCAGACTTTACAGATTTTTGCCAATTTTTTGTTTGCTCTTCTTTTCTTTCTCTTTTCAGCTCTCTTCATTTCCGACCGATAACTGTAGATAAAGGAACACGATCTTCTATAAACGACAGTTTTTTTGTGTTTTTCCTTTTGAACCTTGATTGAATTGATCATTGTAATTTATAAGCGTAAAGTATGTTTTGAATTTAATAAATGTTGCAGATGGTGTTACTATATGAAAGTGTCCTTTCAAATGAGCTTACGTAATGTGTACGAGAGCTTCTTTTTTTTTTTTTTTTTAAATTTTAACAGCAACAATTGATTCACGTCAAAATTAAAAGTTGAAGTGGTAAGGTATATCTCGCTGTAGTGGATGCCACCATGTCGTGGGACAAGCTTATTATGTGAAAAAACAAAAAATGAGGACAAGATTTATGTGATTGGAGCTTAAAAACAGAAGGCGCAGTTGATGACCGCCTTACTCCTAAAATAAGACGGTCCTTCCAAATCTAGTATTATTTCAGTTCTTGAAACATGATTTTGACTCATCAACTAAGATGGATGAGAAAGGTGAGGAAGCGAGTTTTGGCGGATATTTTCAAATGTTTTGTCGAGATAGGATGCAACCGCCTCCCAACTAGCAGACCTTCCAGGAGTCATGTTTTTTTTTATGAGGTTGGATACTGGTGAAGCAGTGGTTATCATTGTGGCAAGAAGGTTGTAAGGTAGACATTACGGGGGAAAACTTTCGAATTTGCGTAACTTTGATCTCTTACTCATCACCAGCATAATCATTTCTTTACAATATGTATTTATTTTCTTTACTTTTTTTATGTTTGAGTAACGTGTATCATAATATCACTTCTTTGATGTTTGCAAAAAGTAAAATATGGGGCTCACTTTGTATCTTGATTGTAATTTATCCTAAAAATTTGCTCATTGTGAAAACGAAGTGTGTGAAAAATGCTACTAGAAAGAGATCCTCTAGAGAGGATTTCATCTCAGGTAGAAAACGTTTCAGAATTTGAGATGAAGATGACGGCAAGAAAGAAAACAAAAATAGAGACATGGTTCTAAACCGGCTAATTTCTTCTTTTATTATACAAATAAAAGTAGTTGCTACATTTTTGAGGAAAATCTAAAGTATTTTTTGGCCGATAAATTTTTGAAAATACTAGGACTTCACTTACTAATTTATGTATTATTTTGACTATTAATTAATAGAAAATTAAAATAAAATAATGTTGAAGGCAGAGGGGAATGATAGTAGGGACTAGCGCAATGAAAAGAAAGGATTTCGTAGAATCCTCCATACGAGCCCCCACAAGACCCGATCTCCTTTCTTTTAACTTTTCATTTTTTTTTCTTTTTTAGTTTTTTATTTAATTTCTATATAGTCCATCTCATTGAAAGTAATTTTGGTATTTCAAAAAGTTAATCCGTCAATGTTGAGCAGCAATGAGGTAACCCATCGAATGATTTAAGTTTCTTATTGAGACTTGCACCCTTTTTTTGGTTGTGAACCTAAAGGTTACTTCCAATTACATAATATTTAACATATATATAAAATAAGAATAAATTTTATGTGGTGTTTTTAGGACACTTAAACTCAAAATGTTTAATTGTTTCTTTTTACAAAATGTTTTTTTTTTTAAATTTGTCAACCGAGATGTTTTTTCTTTGATTTTCAAAACGTTTTTGTTTCTTTTAACTGTCCCAAAATTTCCTTCAAATTTTTTTTTAGTTCTAAAACATTTTTTTTTAATTTTTTTAGTATTTTTGTTAACATCCTTAATATACTCATGCATTAGTGTGTGCTTTTCAACCAGTTAATAGCTAAAGCCTTATCTTTTCCAAAATGAGTTGATTGACCAGGGCACCTTGAACTTATCCTTAAATATTAGAACTTTCCATTATAACAAATAAGACTATAAATTTATAAAAGAAAAAATTACACAAAATATCACCTTTTAAGATAATGTAACTATTTATGCTGTAAAAAAGTAAAACTTAAAAATTGAAGCCACAAATTTTAAACTTTTCTAAAAATCCAAAAGAAAACTTTGTCCCCTTTCTCTACCCTGCCTCAGATACTTTCTCTCCCTTGTCCCCTTGTCTTTATCTCTCCCAGCACAACCACAACCATTGAAGTCGATCGTTATTGATCTGAAACTACATACAACATGACCACCTCTCAGCCTCGAGTGCGATCGGTTGAATCCTAGCTCCTTCATGCTCCGATCGGTGCCAGTAGATCGTCGTTGTGCTGGGCATCAAACTGATCACCACCGTTAGATTCGACACTAGGAGAAGTTGATCCCCTTATTTGCTTTGATTCCAGCTCCTCCTCCTGCGAGATCAGCCGAGATTCGCCTTTTGGTTCATTGTCTACCCTCACGACTGAGATCTACTAAGATCAAAGAAGAAAGACGAAGACACATCCCTGGAGCCGCTGCTCTGTCGAGATCTGCCGGTAATCGCGTTTGATTCAACGTGGTCATGTTTGCCATGATCCGTCGTGAGATTTTTGGTGTTGCAGTGGTTTTTTGCTATTCTTGGGACTGTTGTTATTGTTGTAGTAGTTTTTTTTTTTTTTTTTTTTTTTTTTTTTTTTTTTTTGGCTATTTTTACAATTGTTGTTGTTGTTTACAATTTTTTTTTGTTATTGGTTTTGGATATGAGCCATCGGCGACGACGAGTGAGAGAATAGAGAGAAGAAAAAAAATGTAAAATATTCTGAAGACACATACAACATATCTTGGTGGGATATTATAACATATCTTGGTGGGATCTTATAATATGTCTTCAAGGGACACGAAAATTTTTTTGATGAAATGTCTTTTGGAGTGACACCAAATATGTCTCGAGGCACATAACATATCTTGAAGAGAGATACACTAATATAAAAACTTTTTATATTTTATGACATAAATAAAAATAGATTATAAAAGACTGGCCTTTATATAGATCGCTCGTAATAAAATCTATAGCATTTCTTGTCCCAACAGCTAATGGACCTTAATTAATGGACAATAAAAAAAAAATTAAGGTGATATTTACATAAATGTTATTTTTTTCAACTCATTTTTATTTGTGTAATAAAGTGTTAAAAGTTTTTTTGTCACAAACTTCGAGCGAGTCTCACCGACACATATCAAATATCCTACAGGGACATGTATGTATGTTCCTTCGAGACATTTTTGGTATTTCTTGAGGACATGTCATATGTCTCATCAAGATACATCTGCATGTCCTATTGAAACATTTTTTGTCTTTTTCTCTCACCTCTCTCTCTCTTTTTTTCTCCTTGCTGCTGGTAAAAAAAAAAAGGAGAAAAACAAACACAACAACAAACAACAATGATAAGAATCACAAGGCGAGCAACTAAAACAACAATAGTCTAATCTGACCTTCAAAAAAAAAAAAAAGAAGCCGATCTGAGGTGATCGAAAAACAAGGAGGATGGCAGTGGTGGCTACAATGTAGAGTCTGATCTGAGGCAATTGATGAACGGGAGTGACGGTGAAGACAGCTGCGATCATTGTTGGTGGGTCACATGAAGATTTGAGCTTCTTAACACTGACCGTTTAATCGTCGCCTATTGCATGGAGATTCAAGTTTCCAATCGTCGACCATGGTTGTGCAGTGATCTAAGCTTCCAAACGTTGGCTGTTTGATCATCCCCTATGGTTGCACTAAGATCGGAGCTTCTAAATGCTAGCGGTTCAACCGTTGCCCATTGCTTGGAGATTTGAGCTTCCAATTGTTGTTCGATCACCGATCATGGTCACATAGAGATCCAAGCTTGCAAATGCTAGCCATTTGATCGTTGCCTGTGGTTGCATAGAGATCAGAGCTTCCATACATCGTTCGACCGTTGTTAATCACCGATGGGTCATGGTCCATACTTTTGTGATGAGGAGAAACAGAGAAGAGGAAGATTAGAAGAAGGAGAGAAAGAAGAGAGAGAGAGATGAAGAAGGAGGAGGAGGAGAAAAGCATCATAAACACACAAAGGGAGAGAACAAAAGAAAGAGAGAGCGAGAGGATAGAGAGGAAAATTAGGGAAAAAAAGAATAAAGAATTGTTGCATTATTTTTTATGGCATTAAAAAAATAATGTCGTAAAAGCGTGGCATAACATGTAATTTTTTCAATAATTAAATATTAGAAAACCTTAACTTTTACATAATTAAAAATTAATAATTTTATGATTATTGAGCCTATAATACTTAAAAATATCATAGCTAATATAAAATTGTGTACTGGGTATAGTGTATGTGTCAATTTACTATCAACCATAATGTGTTAAAAATTTTGACACCGTGCTATATTAGTTGTTGTGTTGACTTGTATACTATCTATATTAGATTTATTCAAATATTGTGATTTTGGTTTTTGATTTCATTGGTTATCTACCTTTGCACTAGACAAATTTGTACCTTTCTTTGGTCAACCACCATTTTGATATGAAAAATGTAATGACCCGAAAAATTCAAAACTTAATGACTACGATCAATTAAGGATTTTTCTCTCATTACTCAATTAAGAGCTTAAGAAAGTACAAGTTTAGCATTTATTAACATGTATATTTAAAGATCTTAATAGCCGTAAGACCTTAGAGATAAATGATGTTGTGAATGCACAAAATTATGTGCTTTATTTATGAAACATGTAATAATGTAATGTTATGATAGTACATTAAAATAATTAAAAATAATTATTTGATGTGCTAAAGCAAGA
>CAMOHE010055316.1:13684-42256 GCA_946598075.1 Artocarpus hirsutus
AACAATGTATTTACTATCGATGACTCTTACTTTCTTCGTGCTGATAACGTGTTGTAAAATAAAGAGGACAAAACAAGATAATATAGTTTAGAAGTAGAGAAGAACACAAGAGAATGAGAGAATAATATCTATATTTTTTTCTTCTATTTTACATGTCTCTCAAAGCCTTTATTTATAGGCTAAAGATGCCCATAGGTTACAATAGGCTTAATGATGTTGTAAATGGAGAAAATAACTATGAATAAATTGTAACAAATAGAGGTTATGAAATTTGTGAAGCTTTAGGGGTTATGAGACTTGAAAACTTTGGAGATTATGGACATCTATCATAATACTATATTCATAACAATTTACATATATTCTAGAAAATTTGTATAATTTATGAGAAATGAGTAAACCTCAATTTATTATACATACTGAAAAATATTATTCATCATTAATGTGATACAAATTACTTTGTGTTAGTATATTTAAGTGTTAGACCTGATCCTTTGATATTTTATCATATGACAGTTTTTATTTTACTACCATACATGTGCTAATGAATCACTAATCAACAACAATATGCTTCAAATATAGGTCACTATTATCAGAGCAAAAAGAAAAATATAGGTCACTAATTAATCAGGTTCGCCTCCATCCAGGAATATAAATAGTCTGTACGGCTTTAATCACTAGCTCTCCTTGTTCTCTTTGGAGCTGGAATATTCTTCTGCCTTCTTCATAGCTACTCCCAAGTGCTGTTCTAGAAATTACATCACCAGTCATATTTTGAAGATAAGGCCACACATCTACCTCGCTGCTTCCTTCATGGTTTAGCAAACTCTTCCATTTGTTTAGCATCTCACTGCAAGCAGCTCAGATAAAATGCTGGTACCATATGCTACATATATATTAACAAGGAAGATGTGAAACGTAAGAATCACGTTCTTATATACGTTGCTTTAGTACACATGTAAACTCTACTTGTAAATACTCTAGACATCATTAATACTAAATATGTTTTCTTTCTTTTGTTTTCTGCTTTTATTGTTGTTTTAAAAATTGTGTGAGAGCAAAACCACTTTTCAATGCACAAAGCTATTATAGGCAATGTCTATATCTACTTTTAATCATAATTTGAGTTTTCAAAATTTTTAAAGTCAAAATATTTTAAATTGACCATATTGGAATAAAAGAAGATTACATGTTATGGCATGCTTTTGGAAGATGTGTTTATTTATGCCACACTCAGAAAAGTTGATGCCATACTATCATTTATATTACATATTAAGTTGTATTACAAATAAATACGTGTGGCATTTATAAAAAGTAAATATAAAAAGATGGTATTTATAAAAATTCCCCATAGAATGATTA
This sequence comes from Artocarpus hirsutus, assembly GCA_946598075.1. NCBI lineage: Eukaryota > Viridiplantae > Streptophyta > Magnoliopsida > Rosales > Moraceae > Artocarpus > Artocarpus hirsutus. The sequence goes on from CAMOHE010055316.1 coordinate 15,044, forward strand.
AATGAAAATGCAAACACATTAACCAATAACAATCAAATGTCAAAATTTGCCATATACTATTCTTGGTATAAAATTTACTAACATAACATATGACAAATTTATAATTGACACTAAGAATAACATTTGTTTTGGAGAATGATTTTAAAAGTCAGAAGCTAAAATTTGACATTTTTACTCTAATTTGGTGCTACAAATTGTCTAATTTAAAAATATCAATTTTACAATGATTTAATAAAAAACTAAGTAAATCAATCAAATGTTGATTTTGAGATATGTTATACATTTTATTAAATGTCCTACCAAGTGCAGCATTTTAAACAAAATTAATTAAAATAAATTTTGAGGATAAATTATACTGACACCTCCTATGTTTATGTAATGACCCGAAAAATTCAAAACTTAATGACTACGATCAATTAAGGATTTTTCTCTCATTACTCAATTAAGAGCTTAAGAAAGTACAAGTTTAGCATTTATTAACATGTATATTTAAAGATCTTAATAGCCGTAAGACCTTAGAGATAAATGATGTTGTGAATGCACAAAATTATGTGCTTTATTTATGAAACATGTAATAATGTAATGTTATGATAGTACATTAAAATAATTAACGAATAATTATTTAATGTGCTAAACCAAGAGTTTATGATTTATTAATTTTATGCATGAGCCAAGAGATGATATTATTTAGCAAAAGTGGAATTTCTAACTTACTAAGGCTATGTGGAAATTCCTATGTGATATCAGTTTAGTAAAATAAACCCAAATCAATATGATCATGAGCTCCATACCATAAATTAAAAATTGTAAGCACCAAGTTCAAGGATGCAAGAATCTTAATGTTTGAATGTGAATAATTAATTATTATACACATTAATAATTATGGAAAGTTTACTATTATTGTTGTAATGACAATAATAATAATAACAATTGTCGTAGTAATAAGAAGAAGAAGAGGAGTATTGATGGAGTCCACAAATGTTGATCTATTTCTAAGATTCAGACCCATAAATAGCTCTTTACTAGAAGTAGTTCATGAAGCAAAAAATTGTGCTAAGTTTGAAATTTAAATTAAATTGATTTTCAAATAGTCAATTTAATTTACAAAATTTTTATAAAATTACAATTATTGTTTTTAAAATGAAATTTGAAGTTTACAGTATGATAATTTTGAATAAAAAGTATATGTTATAAATTTTAAAATTTTAAAAGTTAAAAATAAATAAATAAATAGTTATATTGAGCAAAGCTTTAAATACATAATATCTTTCTTAGAATTCATATAGATATATATGCATATATGTATACAGTTGTGAAAATAATTAATCATCGATTTTAAAGATAAATGTTTCAAAGTTTATTATTTCAAAATTAAATCATAAAATCCATATAGTATGGATAAAATTATGAAAATGATTTTTATGTCAACACGAATATTTCAGTAACACCATAATGCAATAAGAGAATTGAAAATCTATGTGATTATCTCTAAAAGTGCAGATAAATTGCAGTTTCAAAAGAACAATTATGTCCACAAAAATTTAAAAGTTACAAATCAAATTTGATCTACTCGGTACTGCATGGTTTAGACTGTATAGACCACGAAGTTGTCTATAAATACCAAAAAAAAAAGCCAATCAAATCAGCTCACACTTTCTCTCTCTACTCTCTCTCTCTTTCTCTCTCTCCTCAAACTCAGTCTAAAATCCAGCCACCATTTCTGACACCTCCCATACCATTGGAAAGGTCTCGAGGAGCTGAGTCCAACGGTGTGCCGTGCCACCCACAATTCCACCGGAGCAGCTTTCACACGTCGATCAAAGTGGCTGAAAATCACAAAATTTTTCGGTGTGATATCCCCTCCATCTGAGCTCCCATCGACACGATCTTGGTGTCAACGGACTCAGAACGAAGAGACAAAGAGAATGGCACTAATATTATAACTTGATTTTGGCCAAAGGAGCTTCGCCAGAGCCACCGCATTCTGCCACAGCGCCACCCTTTCAATGCCGTCGTTCACGGTGGCGTTGAGGTACACCTCCACCACCATTCTACTTAGAGGGCGATGGGGAGTGAAAACCACCACCCAATTGCACCCCATCTTGGCCCGATGTTAAAGTTCGAAGTCATCGCCATCTAGCTATTGTGGAGCTCATCGATCTTGCAGCTCCAGCCACCGTCGGGCCCAATTGATGTGGCCATCACGTTTAGACCGTCGAGGGGAAGAAAAGCCCTCCGTCAATTGCTCCCAATCATCGCCGGTGGCTAGAGATCGAATCCGTCCACCGTCGCCGCTGCGTGAGACACCGATGAAGGTGTTTCGAGCCACCGCACCCCAAATTGAAAGGGGAAAAATGTTCAGAGCCTCCCGTAGAGCGTTTTGCCTCGGTCAATTCCGTCATTGGCCCATCGATCGTCAGAGAACAACAAGCCCCGTTGCCGCCGTCGTGGGAGAGTCAGGTTCACCATCCCCGATGGTCTTGTGCCAAATTGATGGCACGAAATCACTCAGAGGACGTCAGGGAAGGAAAGCCCCAACCCAATTGGGCAGTAGCTTCGCCGGAGATAGGAGATCGTAGTCTCCATTTTTTCCGCCCACTTTGAGCTTCAATTTGCTATGTTAGAGGCCAAATTGGACAAAATTGACATCGCCATTGAACTCAGAAGGGTCGAATTAGTGGGGGTAGGCCCAAGCCCAGCCATCAATGGAGACCAATTGCCGCCGGTCAATGCAGGTCAAAGGCGGTCAACGTTGGTCAACCGTCACTTTGGGTTTTTGTGATCCGGACCTCCGATCGACTATCTAAGGCCGCCTCCCAACTTGTTTCGATGCTCTAAACGCGATGGTGACCTCTATTCGAGCAAATTTCACTCCGGTGAAAATCGTCTGGAATCGATTGCATGCAGATCGAGACGACCTAGACTGTTGTAACAAAGTCCAGAATGATGTTTTCAGCAATAATAAATCTCCATGGAGCATTTCTAGCCGTCTACGGCCACTCGAGGAGCACTGTTGAGGATGTTGCGCAGACTGCATATACAACGAGATGCAACTGGACCTGCTCAGTTCGGAGTCCAGGTAAGTAGGAATCTCGCCTACAATATGAATAGTTTAAAAATAAATTAATTTTAAATATTTTCATAAAATTTATGAAAATGCATGATCAGTGATTTATTACACTGTTATATGTTATTATGTGATATGTTATGTTATGACATGATGGGAAATGCCATGATGATAATGTGATGAATAATGTGTGATGAAAGTAATATTTAAATTATATTGTTTGATCACCTTTAAGTCAAGCAAGATTATGATTTAAGATTCAAGAATAACGAGATTGTGATGTCATGTAGTGATAAGTCATACTGCATACACACAATAATGCAAGTGAAACTTATATGACAAGTTAAGGGTGTCGTACCAGCCTCCCGACCCACGAGGAGGTTCCATGTTAAAGAAATGAATAATCTTGGTGTCGTTGGGACCTCGCGAACCCTAACTTCCCAAGACTCGTGTGCAATTGGTACGATCACCAGGGCCCAAAGTAAGAAGATAAGATAAAGCTTAAATAATTAAGCATAATTCAAGTTGATAAGCAAGCATAAAATGCTAATGCATATTTTTATAAAAATGGTTTTTATTTATGTTTTGCGAGACTAATTTCCTACTTGCTGAGCGAAAGCTCATTTAAGTATGTTCATGCTGTAGGTAAGAAAACCTGTCAGCGGCACTTGATGGGCAGTGGTGAGCGGCGGACGAATGGTGAAGATGGGAATGGATACCGCTCATGCAATGTAATATTTTTACATTTTTATTTTACGAATTTATGCATGTTTTATTTTACAAAATTTCGTATGTTTACACCTTACGAAAATATGTGCACATAAATAAGTAAATAATTTACGTAATTATGCTTTAAAAACTGAGCTTGTAATTAAACAATCTTGGTTTAGAGGATTTTAAAGTTTAAGAATGTTGCATTAGGCAATGCAACAAATACACGAACTTTTTAAGTAAGAAAATTATAAATTTATTTAGGATTAAAAACGATTATTATAGTTTTACGTTATGTTAAAAAAAATGAATTTTATAGATATGTTTCTATGAAATTATTATGAAAGTTTAAAGAAAAAGCTTTAAGAAATTAGTATCTTAAACTTAAAAGTTTAAGTCATAAGAAATTAGGTTTTGGCTAGTTTAAGAGGGTTTGATGCAACAAATGTGCTAAGTTTTCAAGAGAGAAAATTATATGATCATTTATAATAAGAAAATGATTATATAAGTTTTATGCCAAAATAAGTAACGATTTTATGAATATGTTTTTAGGAATTTACTTTTATGAAAGTTTAGATGAATATGCTTCAAGAATTATTATTATTATGATGGTCAAGTAAACAAGTTTCAAGTAATTATATTTATGATAAATTCTAGAAAGATTAATTTTTAAGATATCAATATGTTATTTTTAAGATGTTAAATTATAATTAAAATATATAAATAATTGTTAAGAAAATTTTAAAGAGCATTTAAATGGGATTTTATTTTAATATTTAATTTAAAATTGTTTTGAAAATAGTTTTACTTAAATTAAGAAATGTCTTTAAAGTAATAGTTACTAAATAATTATCCTTATGTTTAAAAATAAAAGTTCAAGAAAATTACTATGGTTGTATTTTAAGAAATTAATGTTATGAGTTATGCAAAGGATCATGCTTTTGAAAATTATAGTTTTGTTAAAACGTAATAATTATTATTACGTTATTATTACGTTTGAGAAATTATGTGTTATGTTAGGTTTATGCAATTAAGTGTTGAGAAATAATTATTATATCTTTTAAAGTTACACGTTGAGAATTCTTTATCTTCAAGAATTCATTTGTTATTAAGTTTTAGAAAAACAGTTATTATTCCTTCTAAGGTTTTATGTTAAGGATTCCACAACAAGAATCCATTTAAAAAAAAAATTATTTCAAAATTTTTGTACTTTATTCTTAAGTATGTTAAAGTTTACGACCATGTTTAAGTTAAGTGACGGCCACGTAGGGAGGGTCGTCCAGTGTTTACCTGTGGAGCACTTTTGTTGCTATTTCTAGTTAGAGAATACATAATTTTTTAGGGATTCAAGTTAGTGAACCTTTTGTTGAGATGGATAAGAATGTGAGCATAGATACCATAGTCAGTAAAATGATAGGAAGGAAGATTACCTCCATCAAGAAATTGGCAAGAACTGTACTTAATGAGAAGTATATGGTCATTCATAGGATCACAATGAACAACTAGTTCCCAGCCAAGCATGCTTCAACAAGTTTAGAAGACAAGGTATGCTTTATGTATGCTGTAGGCAAAAGTCTCAATTTGAATAAGAGAAATCATGAGAGACAAGATGATTGCTAAGGGTACTTACAGAGGACTAGATATGAAGATTCTAACATAGTTGTGTCTCATTCATAGCATGGCCATCAATCAAGGGATTTAATTGTATAAATATGAAGGCCACATACCTATGCCTGCCTTACTCACTTCTGCCAGTTTTAGATCCTCAGTATTATCTAAAGTCATAGCCTCTCAAGAAAAAGATTTGCCCACATAGCTCTTAGAAACCTTTACTGCACCTAGTTAGTACAGACAGCTTCAGCTTAAAATAGCTGATTTAACAATAAGCATTGAGAAGAAGGAGTTAGATAAACAAATTTCTCAAAAATCTATTGTTTGACATTAGAAAGCTTGGGATAGAGTTCAATCAGTATCTTAACAAGTTGATCATAAATACTGTATGGATGAATGATAACTTTAATAAAATCAAGAAGCAAAATGAGGAGGTTAAAGAGGAAGTGGTATGCTGCATACAATAGTTGTGAACTATCTCAAGTCCATTGTCCCTCCACAACTATCTCTTCCACCCACACAAGAGATGAAAGAGGCTCTTGTTATAGAGAAAAAGTTTGAAGATGTTGCTGCTGAAAGAAAGCTAGAAGAAGAGACTGATGAAGAAGAGTCAGAAAAAGAAACTAAAGAAGAAGGCTCGAGTTCAGAAGAAGAAGAATTTGAAGAAGTGTCCATAGAAAGCTCAGTTGAAAAGACTAAAGCTTACCAGTTTGTTTTAAGTGCATCTAAACCTTTGTCGTAGGAAGTTTCTTCATTAAAAGCTAAACCAAAGAAGGTTTCTAGCTCTAAATCAAAAGAAGAATCTGGAGAAACTTAGGATCTAAGGAAGGGGAGGATTTAGCTAAACCATAGAAGGCTGAACAGATAGTTACAACTATAGCTTCCTCTATGCAGGAAGTTCCACCTTCTTCCCAGCAACTTCAAATAGGACCATCATAACAGCCAACACAGACATTGCAATACTAGCCATTAGGCTCTCTAAATGCCTAAAGTGATCTCTTTTGCTTATTTATGTTAATATTTCTCCTGCCAGAACAATCATTTGCTTTTCTTTTATTAGTATTACTTAGGTTTTTATGTTTCTATAACTCATTTGCTTAAGATATTTCACTTTGTTTTGCATACTTTCTTTGACCTCCTTATATCAAAAAAGGGGAGAACTAGCTTAGGGGGAGTTCTTTGTTTTTGTTTAGGGGGACTAGTTTATTTTTAGGGAAGTTTTTAACTTTTCTTATGCAAGAGATACTTTTTGAACATGATTGTGATAACTTTTTCATGACTTCAGATGTATGCATAGTCTAACTCTATTTTACAGGTCTTCTGTTTTGATTGGAAGGAAGTCAAAGGAGGAGATTGTTAGAGTTTTTAGACCCTACACATGTACATTTTACACTTGTCATCTTGTTGACTTCTTGGGATCTCATGTAGCACTTTTTTAATATATTGACATTATATTTTGAATTTATTCTTAGCTCATTATGTCGTCATTGTGATGTTATCTAGAGTCAATGAGGTTTGAAATTTGAATTTGATAATTCAATTGGATTGCTTGTATGGCAAGTTGTCATGCTTCTTTGTGATTTAATTCAAATTATGTGGAAAGTTCAAAGAAGGAATATTCTAGGGATAATTCGAAAGACACTGGCTAAAGATTGTGTCATTTAAATTCAAAATTAAGTCCAAGATCTTTCCATCCATTTGAATTTGAAGTGGTTAAGTTAATTAGGACTTAATTGTGTCTGGATTAATTTGATAAATTAACTTAACAATATTTGTGAGTCCTATAGGGTTTTATCTAGATAAACTCGCAATTCATTTGAGTTTTGAAATCCAGATTAATAGATTTTTGTATGCAATTTCAAATTGTAAATTGCAAGTTTTTGATGGTGCATGAAAATAGCCTACGAAGATTGCTAATGTGGCAACATCTGTGAAGATCATGCATTGTTAGCGTAATCATTTCTAGAACTTTAGTTGAGCAAGAATCATGCTTAGCCTTAGCAACTAAGTTCTATATTTTAGACAAATTAGGTAGGATTCGATCCTAGGCTTTAGAGGACGTACCTAGACACTTCCTACACCTAGAGTTTGCTTATTATAGGGAGTCGAATTGTGACTTTTGACTTAGAGCTTCAAGGTGAGACAAAAACTTGAGTAATAAACCTAGTTTTTTTAGGCCCTATCATATTGCCCTCATCCCTGTGTTGCCTTGGTGCATTCGTACCAATCCAGAAGATCTAAGGAGGAGGTGTTTATGGATTAAAGGTTCAGAGTAAGTTAGAAGCACCGAAGGTGAGGATAGACGACTTGAGTAGGACAAGGAGTCTGAAAGTGTACAAGCTTTAGGAGGTGTACCATGGACTTTAAGATTGGTGTAGATTCTAGGCTTTCTTGTAATTTCAAATCTTGTATTGATAATTCAGTATAGTAGATCATTCTTATCCCTAGTGTAAGGTAGCGTCCATAGTTTTTCCTTGCAAAGGTTTTTGGCCATGCTAAATAACCAATATCATGGCGTTCTTTTTTTAAATTTCCAAATTTTTTTGTCTGTACATTTTTTGGCATTAGTTATTGTTTACACAGGTACATTTAATTTGTTTCGTGCGAACATCTGCCTGTTAGCTTTGCACGGCCCTCTCCTTTAATGTGTCTTTGACGTATTTTGAGCCCAAAAACTTAGCTTTCATTATTCTATAACCCTAGATCTATATAAGGTTCATTATAAACTAAAGAGGGACATCTTTGGAGGCCTTGAACTTAGTTTTTGGCTTCCAAATTTAGAGGAAACCTAGCAAAAGGAAGAGGAGGAAGGCCATGGGAGAAAGCTCTGATTGAGGTGGCGGTTTTTCGACGCCAAATTTGTTCCTTTCTCTTAATCTTTTTTCCCTTTTCCTTTGTAATTATGTTAATTTAGTTTTTATTTAGGTAATAGGTGGCTTCTAAACTCTAAACTTAATTATGTAGAAATTGTATGAATAATTTCTAGATTTTCTATGTGAGATTGTTTGTGTTTCACCATAATTTCATGTTTATGATTATTTTCTTGTTATAGTTAGATGTACAATTAAATATGACTTGAGAATTGTCCAATATTATATTAGAATGCTTGATCCATAATAGTCCTACAAATTTAGTCATCAGCAGCAAATTATGACATACAGTCATGGCAAGACTCTTGTGTGATTGTGAGGCGGAATACACATAGGTTGAATGAACTGGTTTTGCGTGTTTGTTGTCTAGATCAATCTATCTTTCTCAACATAATACTTCTCTTAGATTGAACTTAGTGGGCTTTTTTCTATGTTGTTTGATAGAAAAGAGGTTTAATAGAGCGCTTATCTTATTAAATCTACACTGTAAGGAAAGATTGGGGTAATAGAGCTTCTTACTATCTACGTTGGTTAGTTTTAATAGAAAATTTAAAAATAAATTCTATAAATATTTGCATAATTAATTAGTGGTGATGGATGATCCTATAACCAGCCGTTATTATAATTTTTTTTGTATTCTTTTATTTATTTATTTTTAATTCTAATTATTAATTTCGCTAAAAATCCAAAATCTCCATCTTTTTGTTTAGTTTAATTTAGGTTTTTGAATTTGATAACTAGTTAATTGGACCCATTTCTACTATGGGGAACGACCCTTCTCAATAATGACTAGACTATAATTTAGCAAGGTTTTATCTTTTGACATGTCTATCAGGATCCTGTCAAAGAACGACACAGTACATGAGACAACTAAATAGGCAGGATAAACGTTTATACATAACTTGCCACAATTATATATTTTGCACAAAACAATGTCTATTGGTTAAACCTTCAACATATTATAATTGTTCAGTATTTACTTATGACATTTTTACAACATATACGCATTTATAGGAAGGTGAGCTCATGATTTATACGTTGATCACAAGAAGATTATAACTAATTTTACCAAAGAACCTACAAATTATAAATAGTCGATCGACCAATTCACAAAGATAGGATTTACCTATTCTCTTTTGAGACAAGGATATATATATACTTTGAAACTACTGATTGATTATGATAACAAAGCCAGTTTAATTAACCGATCAGCGTGATCTCTAGCTAGGAATTGTTATGGAAAGATCGAAGAGCGGAGAAGACCTAAATTCATCTGTACAAACAGCCTCTATATGTTGGCGTCCAGTAGTCGGATCCGGTGTTCTCGCGGTAAACCTGAGGCGTACATGAAACTGGAACTAAACAAAGACCTCTACTCCTCAGATCCTGCTTTACATGATCTCCCTTAAGATAGTCCTTTCTGTCCAAACTTCCCCATGGATCCTGTATATGTAGTACAAAAATAAAAAATAATAAATTTAATTCATATAGTTTTATTAGGAACACTAGTAATTTAAAGATATACTTTTGGGATTTCACGTACCTTGTGTGAGTTAGTTTTCATGTATGGATCACTCAACAGCTGCCATGTTTTATTTTGGTAAAGAAAATTGTCAGAAAGCATTGCTAAAGGAAATAATACAAAAGTTATTTGCTCTTGTTTTGAACAAGAATAGTGCGTGCTGATACAGGAACAACGATAATGATATCTATATGATCAACAATAGATAACAAAAACAATTGCATGCGATGACTTAATAAACTACTTGTTGCAATTACACGTACTACTCTGGGGCGTCGTGGTTTTCCAAATTATTGTATAATGTTTACAACTAATATTATGTATGTCTAATTAAAAAGTTCGTAATACCTACGTATAAGAATATATTATAATTTCGTGTTTGAATTTTGGGGGCACCAACTTTGACAATTGGCGCTCCGTGTTCCAATCATGTCAACAGAAGAAGAAAAAGGGCACTAAAGTCATATAGCTAGGTAGCTATTATCATCATCTTCGGGACTTGTGATACGACTCCTTACCTAGCCATAAGAAATCTTTTTTTTTAGGGTGCCATAAGAAGTCTTTTTACCGTGACATTTCATTAAAATGATATCAATTTAAATTATGATAATTTAGGAGAGTTTAATAAAAAAATTACAGTTAAAAACTGTATTATATAGAAATAAGATATCTTTTCTGCATATATAGATATTTTTATTTGATGAACATGATAAAAGGCATCCAACAAAATCAAATTAGACATCCTCCAACAACATTAGCACTTATTAAAAGAATGTCGTTTATAGGCTAAAACAATTGTTAATAACAAATGACGAGAAAAAATTTGTAAATATACGATTCAATAATAACATTGTATATGTAGGACGGTATTTATATGATTATTTGTTATATTCTTACTTCAAGAAATTGAAAAATCACCTGCACTTGTTCTTGAAGAAACTTTATGTATTGAATTGCTTCGTATAGCACCGATGCCGTATCAGTCTAAAAATCCACCAAAAAAGGATATTAGATAAAGTGAAGGGAATTCTCAACGTAGATTCCGTTCCAAAATATATTATCTCAAGGTCCCTTTTGTTATCATTATTATAATGTTTACATAAAACTTATCAACCTTTCCGAAAGGGGACACAATTTGCTGAAGGGCGGTGATCCTGTCTCCAAGCTTGACTTTTGGTGCCTGTATCTGTAAAATAAGGGGGAACAGAAATTCACACATCATCCACTGATCATAAACATAATTTTCCGACAGACTATTTAATTTTTCTGTTTTTACTGTGATAAACCTTTGCTGAAGAAGCTGTAGAACTTTCTTGCTTTGGTTTCTTCAAGCTTGTTTCTGAATTAGTATCTTCAGACCTTTTTTTCTTTCCTTCATTGCTCCAATTTCCCTGTCCCCTCCCAGTGCCGCTTCTTGTCTACGTACGTGTCATAGCACATCAAAAGTTATTAGACCACTTAAACAATATTTAAAAAAGCCCTAATACTTTAGTCCAGCTAGTTTGATACGTCGTTGATACTATACCGTACAAGTTATCATAAATATTGCGAAATAATTAACTCTCATTAAGCAAAGAGAATAGTCTTAAAAAAAAGATCGCGATTCATGAGGACTATGAGCGTGCTTACCTGTGGCGAAGAACTCTGAAGCCCTTGTTTTTTAGAATCAGACAAATTCAAAGGCTTAGCAGTAGGCTTATTATTAGGTCCATCTGTACCAATCAAGGGCTTGCCTAATCGACCGCTAAAAGATACGACATCAGCAAAATTTTTAGGGTTGGAATAGGTGTCGACCGGAGGCAAACCATAATGGTATTTTCCGTTGTCCGCAACAATTTTTAATTTGCTGTTATGACCAACATGGTATCCAGTAGAACCATTCGTACCATCAAATGACCTCCGCAATAAAGCTCCGGTGGAGGCTGCAGAAGCTAGGGCTTCCATTTCTCCATCTCCATGCCCGCTTTCGACCTTCATATTATGATAATAACATGGGGGAAACAGTCCGTCCGAATCACCGATCGTTGGCTTTAAGTGGCCAAGATTGTGATGATGAATATTAATCGATGAACTCAAGGAGATATTGCATGTTTGAGGGCTGAAGTGCCGATTATTGTCAAGTTCTTGTTCCGGTGGTGCAATGGACCATGTGCTAATCAGGCTTGACAACTTATTTGTTAGCCTTTCGTTTTCAACATTCATGGCGTCGTTGAAACCATTTAGTGGTTTGTGATCTGTAAAGTTATTGTTAAAAGTTGATGATGAGTTTGAGAATTCATGATCCCAAGAACTATCCAGCTTCTTCAAGTAATTACACGCCGGATCGTACAGGGTCTTTGTGGATGATAGCATGTCCAGGAAGTTCTCTCTGACGTCTTGATGATTTTGCAAATCTCCGTTACTTCCAACATTTCTGCATGAATATTGTTTTTGTTCATAGTTTCTAATTCGATTCAGTTTATGGCTGCATGAATTTTCGAGCTAATTAATCCATAAAAAGACTAAGAATACCGATTAAAAAAAGTGATCAGAAAAAAATATTAAAAATGGAGAACGGAAAACCTAGAAACATCCTCTATGTGTATATGCACCAACCCATTAAATCACGCCTTTCTTTTTTTTTTTTTTCATATGCCAAAAGATTCTTCGTTCCACTCAAACCAATATCAAAAAAGATCGAGGAAGTGGACCAATAATTGAAAGTTTGAGTGCTATAAACAAATACGTTATCTTCAACTAGTTAGCTTTCTTTTCCATTTTCCAAACATATTGATCCCATCCTCATAAAGTACTTCAAAAGTACCATGAAAATTAAAGAGAAAAAATAAAACTCACAAAAAGACATGGCTCCAAATATGACTATCGGAAGGAGCCTGCTGCTCTTGTGCAATCAAGTCGTCGCTGGAAGAGGCCGTCGGCTCCACAAGACGGCGAGAAGATTCAACGGTGAGTCCAGAGTGGTTCGAGGCGTTGGTGAAGGAAGTCGAGATTGAAACATCCTCATCGGAGTTGGAACTAGGGTTAAGCGGAGCAGCTTGATGATGCCATGAATTGAGATTAGCATTGCTTGACGTATTACTAGTATTACACCATGAAGAGAGACCTGATCCCGCTCCATGAAGATCCCACCAGTTAGTCTGTGGAGCAGCGGCTGAGGGAGAAGAAGTTGCGACGGAATTCTCTGCGCATTCTTCAGCCATGTTCGAGTGAGATGATCTCTGGTACTGGTGAGGGAGTAATGTGATTTCTGTCTTTTTTGTGTGTTTGTTTCCCTTCTGTGGTTGAAGAGGAAATGCACGATTTAAGAAGAGGGGATGTATATATAATAAGAACTTGGTGGTGACATACTAGAGGGCTTTCATGTATTTGCAATATCAATAATGAGGAGACAATTTAATATGCAGCCTGAGTTTTCCACTAACGTTCGTGGGCAATTATTATAAACGAGAGAGATAAAAGGGAGAGTGAGAGGCGGGCCACAAATGAGTTTGGTTTCGAGTTCTCTACTGTTGTTGTTTGTCTAGTAGTTTTTTCTTTTTCTCTTTCTTTTGTGCGTTATTTTATGTTTTTTTTTTTGCTTTTTAAAAAAAATAAATAAATCGCTGTTTGTCACGCTTAATTTACGAGGTTTATGCTTAGTCGGCTGCGTTTGTTGGTTTGAAGTTGAAGTTTAGATAAATATTTAAAGATAATTAAATTTTTATAAACGAAGGCACTCTAGCAATACATATACCTTGCGGGAAAGTATATATTGTGGGGAAGTATATCCGTTAAAACATACAAGGGGATATATTATCTCAAACTACATATTTTTGCGGGTGGATAAGACGCATATTTGTTCGTAAGCAAGAAATTAGTAAGAAGGCATGAGATTACGAACAGATTAAGTAGACATGTATGGGTTTACATCTTCAGGTTGAATGATTAATTAGGAACAACAAATTCTTGAAGCAGCACCGGCTTTGCAAATCAGGCACTCAGCTTTCCACAAGTGTACAGGGAAGTATAAATACATTCCAAGTTAGACCTTGGAGAAAATCCCACCATATGTCCCAAATATAATGTTATATTCGTGGCTTACAGCATATAAAACCCGGTAAAAACCATGTTTTGTGAATCAAGTTTTCGCTAAAAAGCTCGTGATACAAAAGTTACGTCAAGAAATATACATTGGGAGCAAAGTACATTAGTCTTAGTCCATTCTATTGATAAAATATTGGTTATACCAAACAGGACTAATGAAAGTGCCACAAGCCCACCTACAGGGTAGGTGGCACAAATCTTAGTTTGTAACCAGCGTTTTGGTGAATCTTTAACCCTAGTTAGTCATAAGTTATAACTCAACTTGAGTTATTGTAATTCTATAGAGTTTGATATTGAAAAACCAAGACCAAATGTTAAATGAAAGATCGGGAACAACTTAAGAGTTTCCAACTCCTATTTAGTGTTTATACCATTACAACAAATATGCCTCTTAGCGGCAACGCGAAAAACTCGTTGCTAAATATTTTGTTGTCGTCGCCAATTATTAACAAGTACAACGACATTTGAATTAAAAATTTTCAGCGATGACATCAATAATTAGGGACAACGTATGTAATTGTTATAAGCCTTTAAAAAACTTTAAGGGTCTCTTTGGTAAAGGGATTCGAATTAGTAATTAATATAAGTTAATATGATTTGATTTAGGATTTGAGTTAGTGATTTAAATTGTTATTTGAATTGATGTTTGGATGTACATTTAAATTTTAATTTGAGTATGGAATAAAATCAGAATTTGTGTTTGGAGAGGTAGTGAAGATAGTTTTTAATTTATTAATAAATCTAATAAAATCTTACTGTTAATGATCTTAAAAAATATGCAATATGGATCTTAATTTATTCCTCTCTTCATTAGGAACACAGTGAAAAAAGAATCATCTCAATTGGATATCAAATGAAGAAGTTATGATTTTTTTCTTTAAATATAGGAGAGAGAATTTTAGTTTTTACTGTAGCAAAGATATCCGAGTATCAAAAGTTTAAGGGGATAAGAACTCCAAAAACTTGGATTCTTAATACTCAAATGATTCAAATTTTGAAAGAAATAAACACGTATATGAAGGATTCTTAATATTCGAATCTAAATTTAAATCCATTGAGTTCAAAGAATGCATGAAACAAACGTACCTTAAAATTTTTTCACGGCCACTACTAATATTTTGTGGTTATTATTTATTTTTACCAAAAACTAAATAAAAATTTTTTAGCCATGACATATACTATGAGATTGACTAGATGGAATAAACTCGATCATCCTACTGCCTAAAATGGTCCCCTTACTTTGTCGTTGCTAAAAGCCATTTTCTGACACCAAACAATTTTTGATGCTGCTAGTTTTTGTGCATAAAGAATTAGCAATGGCAAAACCTATTCTAAAACGCTAAAGTTTCACATGCAACATTTAGCAACTATGTAGGACTTTTATCGACGGCATTTTTATCTCTAAAAGTTGATCATGACCTAAAATTTTTGAAACCCACGTTTCTACACCAAATAATTGTAATGACAAAAAGTCATTGTCAAGAGTGACGTTTAGCGATGACATATGTCGTCACTAAAAGTCTTGTCAGTTAAAGATTTCTTGTTGTAATGTTAATTTTTCTAAGCCAATTAAATATGATTTGGATTTGAAAAAATGAGATATGAAGATTCCTAGCTTCTTGAAGTAGTTTAATAATGATTTTTAGGTGCCACATTATCTGATTTCTTGAAGAAGATAATAACAAGAAAGGTCAAGTGGTTGGACTACATTATTGAAGGTGAGAATAACAAAGTACGAACATAATTTATCATAATTTTTTCATATGATATCATGCATTAGCTTAATGCACTACAACAAATTTGAGATTATACGACTTTTATTTAACAACCGTTTCTCAAAAATCGTCGTGATAAGAAAAAAAAACGCGACGAGTTACACCCGCGAAGACAAAAACCGTCGTGGTATTGGCAGGAGCTACCACGATGGTTTATATAAAAACCGTCGTGAAAGGTGCAAGGCCTTCCATGATGGTTTTTGTAAAAACCGTTGTGGAAGGCCTTTCACAACGGTTTTTAGTAAAAACCGTCGTGAAATGTTCTACATGTTTGAAATTTTTAGTAGTCACTAAAATTTAATCTTTCACGAAGGTTAAATTTGGACGGGAAACTAAAATTTTCAAACCTCAGGGCCTTCTACGATGGTTTTTGTAAAAACCATCGTGAACCGTCGTGGAAGGCCTTTCACGATGGTTTTTACTAAAAACCGTCGTGAAAGGTACCAAGGCTTCCACGACGATTTTTAGTAAAAACCATCGTGAAATGTTCTACATGTTTGAAATTTTTAATAGTCGTCAAAATTTAATCTTTTACGAAGGTTAAATTTAGGTGGGATACTAAAAAATTCAAACCTCGGGACTTTTCACGATGGTTTCTATAAAAACCGTCGTGGAAGGTCCGAGGTTTGAAATTTTTAGTATTCCGCCCAATTTAACCTTTTACGATGGTTTTTATAAAAACCGTCGTGGAAGGTTTTGCATATTTGAAATTTTTAGTAGCCTGCCAAAAATTAATCTTTCACAAAGGTTAAATTTGGATGGGATACTAAAAATTTTAAAACCTTGGGATCTTCCACGACGGTTTTTATAAAAACCATCGTGAAAGGTGCCAAGGCTTCCACTACGGTTTTTTAGTAAAAACCGTCATGAAATGTCTCGCATGTTTGAAATTTTTAGTATCCCTCCAATATTTAATCCCGCGCCAACGACATGGCTTTCCCTATTTATTCAAAATTTCTCTAACTTAAACCCACTAACTCTCAAACCCCTTTCTCTCTCTAACTCCTCTCCCATGACCTAGCCACCGACGAATCCAACCCCCACGGCATTCCACCGACTTTGACATTCCTCTATCACTCTCTCCATGACCTACCTTACAAACCCGATGCCATTTGCCACCGTTCATCCTCATCCCTTGACATTCTACCTACTCCACCATCGTTCGACTCGTCCTTTGTCATTCCACCAACTCCATCGCCTTTGTTAAATTTCAAACCATTACTTTTAGTTTTAGTATTATTGTTAGTTCTAAACTTAGCATTATTTGGTTATTTTAGTATTATTTACCTTTAGTTTTAGTTTTAATATTAGTTATATTAATTTGTTTTTTGCCATTTAGTATGTGTTACTTTTATTTGGTGTTTGAAAGAACTTTGAGCAACATTTAGCATTTTGGTGTGAGAATAGGTTACTTTTTGTGTGTTTGTGATGCCTAAGTATTATTGTAATACCCATCACATGTTTAGAGATTTTTTTTTACGGGAATACAAATTTTTCATGACGGTATTTTAAAAAGCCATCATGAAAAATTAGCATTCCACGATGGTTTTTGTAAAAACCGTCGTGGAAGGCCTTTCACGACAGTTTTTAGTAAAAACCATTGTGAAAGGTGAAAGGCCTTCCACGATGGTCGTCGTGGAAGGCCTTTCACGACAGTTTTTAGTAAAAACCATTGTGAAAGGTGTAAGGCTTTCCACGATGGTTTTTGTAAAAACCATCGTGGAAGGCCTTTCACGACAGTTTTTATAAAAACCATCGTGGAAGGCCTTTCACGACGGTTTTTAGTAAAAATCATCGTGAAAGGTGCAAGGCCTTCCACGGCGGTTTTTACAAAAACTGTCATGGAATGCCAATTTTTCACGACGGTTTATCAAAAAATCGTCGTCGAAAATTACTACATTACAACCCCTTCCTGCGTCAATTTTTATATTACACGACGGTAAAAAACCGTTGTGAAAACTCCATGTCGTACCACGACTAAAGTTTTCATGATAGTTTTTTAACCGTTGTAAAATTTTTCCACGACGGTTTATAACCATCGTGGAATCCACAATTTGTAGTAGTGATGATTCTAAAATAATTTAAATGAAATGTCTTTTGATTTGCCAAATCATGAGATCATTTTTGTATTTGTTAAAAGCTCATAAGTTAGAGATGCTAGTATTATGGAGTATTATGGATAACTGTGAACATTATTTCACAAACATAGAATCTATGAGCTTGTTAAAAATAAAATTATACTTCCTTGAGTATTAATTCGGTACTTAGTAAATGAAAGTTCAAAAGCTATTTGGTATTATCAAATAAAACTTATATGTTTATGATAGGGTTTGAAATTTCAAATAAATTACTCTTTAGATTAGAACATTGATAGAAGTCACCGAAAAAAAGATATAATAAGAAAGATGAAACAAAATATATAAACATATCTAATTATATATATTCTAGTAGAGGGTAAAATATGGTAAATGATTATATGAAATCAAAACACGAAAAGTTTCATTCGACGTTTTAGGGATATTAAACGATGATTTTCTAAAAATCATTATCTTTTGGGCATTGTTTAATTTATAAATTGTGGCAGCGACTTATCCGAAAATGGATTTTATCTCATTTAAAAGAATAAAATAAATATATGTTTTATTCATCTAATCTAAACTTCTAAAATAAAGTACGTGTGTTTAATTAGCCAATTTTTCTAATTTCAGAAAATCTAAAATTCAGTGTTGGATAATCTCTCTAAAGTTTGAAAGATAAATGGAAAATGTAATTTTTCACCAAAGTTTGAAAGATAAATAGAAAATCCAATTTTATTTTCCTAGCTCTAATTATTTCAAGTAAGGAATAATCTTATAAAAGTACTTTTTAAAAAAAACATAATTTTACTTACAGATTTAATCTTCTTACATTTAAATTTACTTTTTCTTTTCAAATTTAAATTAATCAAATTTAGATTTATTCTATTTTGAAAAAAGTTAAAGATTGATGTGAAATCAAACATTGTAATAAATTTGTTAATAAATGACAAAATATTCTATGATAGTTCTTGAAAAACCATCATTTTATCCCATGAAAAATGTTACATGGATGAGAAATCCGAAAACCATCATAGAACCTTGGGATTCCATGGTGGCTTTTGTGGTCTATTTTATTTTTTGTACTTATTTCTTGATGAGGATTCCACGATGGCTTTTTTTTTTTAATCATTGTGGAATCCTCAACTATTTCTCCCCCTCTTTCTAACCTACGAAACCCACACACACTCTCTCTCTAAAACACCACCCCCTCTAACCACCAATTACCACCTCGCAACGCAGTTCACCCATTATTCCCCTACTGTCAATGTGACACCCTAGGGAGGGGGTTAGTAGTTTTATGTAAAGAGGATAAAAATTGAGTAAATAAGATGAATTAAGCAAAGGAAATAAAGAGGAAAGTAAATAAATAAAGTAGAAAGTAAATAAATAATATCATCAGCGGTCACTATCACGTAAATACTACGAAGGTGGGGCCGAGATCTTATTCTCATTCACTATCACATGGATGTTTACCACGAAGATGGATAAGTAAATAAAATACAAATAACATCGATAATAATAATAATATAAGAATACTAAAAATCATCGTCTTTGAAATAAATGGCATGGTGGGACTCACAAAGACGAAAATGACATCAACAGTGACATCGAGACAAGTCGTACAGTGTACGTGTCATACCATAGTTCCGAGAAAATACCATTTCAATCCTAAGAGCTAGGTTTCAATCCTAGGACCATCCTTCCGCTTTAAACTAGGAAGAGGGATTTTTTTTTTTAAAAAAATAAGAAAACGTGAGCGGAAGGCTCAATAGGATAATTAGTTAAAAACAAGTTATTTTAAAAATAACAATTATAGATAAAAATATCATTCATAAATTAATCTCAAGATCTTAACAAAAATCAATAAATACTTACGTGAATGAAATTTGATAAAAATACCACCATACAGGTTTTGGAAATTGAAAATAATATCAAAATACAATTCTTCAAAATCAAAGATAGAAATTGTTTTCATCAATCATTCAAAAGGTCAAACATTTGGCCAAAACAGTTTTAAAAGGGCTACCAAAGAAGGGATAAAAATATCCTACCTTAATTTGAAATTCTAATAACGTAAGCTCTAAATTAAATCCAACGTATGCTCCATATACGTTCAAAATCTTAAAAACTGCATTTAAAATCAGAAATTACTTTCAACAAATATGATTATGTCAGTTTAATTATCAGTGTGCCTTTTGACTCAAAATAATCATAACCCAAAATCATAATCCTTTTTGAAATGTTTCAGAATCATTAAATATTGAAAACTGGGGTTAAAATACAATTTCATATTGCCAAGTTAGCCTGCTAAACATCCTGAACTGGCTAGCCAAATATACAAAATTTGGCCTTCTGAACATCCAAACCGACCTGTCGAACTGCTAGAGTTTGGTCTGTCGAAGATATGAATCCAGCCTGTCGAATTTCTTGAATTTGGCATTCCAAAAATAAGTTCAGCCTGCCGAACTGGCAAAATCTGTGGACCTGAGACTTCGAGGCTCGACCTTCTCAAGCTCAAAAATCTAAATTAAAACTTGTAGCTCAAAAATCTAAATTAAAACTTGTTTTTCTCAATCTCAAAGCATAAAAATCATATAGAAAGCTTAGAAAAACATAATAGAACAAATTTAAACAATTTTTCTCAAATTTACACTCAATTTCACAATCGATTTGAAAATCTAAAAAAAAATGTCAAAACTTGATTAAACTAATTTTTGTTCAAATAACGCTTAGATTCATAGTAAAACAAGTCCTATAAGCTTAGATTAAACATTATCTAAGCTCAATGAAGTTCAAATTCAACAATCAAAGAAAATTTAAAAAATTGAAAATAACACTTTGAAATTTTAAGATAAGGGAAAACTAACCTTTAATAGCGTTTTTGGATGAAAAACTTGATAATTTGAAATTCAATCCTTGCTCAAATCCATGAGAATGAAGCTTGAAATCAAAATTTTTGAGAGAAAGAAAGAGAGAGAGAGGGCTAAGCATGAGAGGAAGAAAGAGAGAGAGAGAGAACGTGAAAAATGGAAAGAAATACAAAAGGAAAAAGAAAAAGAAAAGCCCCAAGGGTATTTTTGTAAATATGAAAAAAATGTGGGATAAAAATGTCATTTAGTATTTTTAAAACTAAAAATCAAATTTTCAAATTTAACAACTGCAATAAAATCTTCAATTGACTAAAATTAACGACAAGAACTACACTAGCACACTTAATAATTAAACTTAACATAATTAACATTACTTTAAAATTCAAAGGTTGATTGAGAGGCGTTACAGTCAACCTCATTAATGTTGCTCCACCCTCTTTCTTTTTCTTTCCTTCTCTATCTTTTTCTCTCACTCACCCTTGTGTTCTCCATCACCAACCTCTATCTCGCACCTCCGGTCACCTATGTCTTTACCTCCCATGCAATTCATCATTGCCTCCATTGCTGCTCCTATCGCTGCCATCGAGCCGGTTAGTGCATAGTTAGTTTTTATTATTATTACTATTATTAATATTAATATTAATATTAATTATTGTTTACTTAATTTTTGTCTTTTTGGAAATTTACTTTGTATTTTATTATTTAGTTTTAGTGTGAAGTTATTTAGGGTTTAATTTTTAGTTAATTAGTTTTGTAATTTAATGTTGTTTGGTTTAAGTTTTATAATCTAAGTTATTCATTGATGATTTTAGTTAACATATAGATCTGGTTTACGTTATTTAGTGTATTGATTTTGTTTATATTATTTATAGGACGTTTGAGAGAGTGGTTGGAATTAAAAAAATGTTAGTTTCAAAAAGAGTTTTATACTATAGCAATTTTTTGCTTTTTACTATAGTGCTGAGAGCTTTCCTTTTTGCTAGCTGAAACCAACAATGCCAAATAGGCTATTAGTGTCTTGATTTAGATTGTGATAGATAACACACAGGATATGTTACCCATTAAAAACTGCATTTCTGTAATTCCTTAAAAAAAAAAAAAAAGAGCTACTATGATGATTTTTTTTTAAAACAACCCTGGTATGTTAACTTTCTACAATAATTTTTAGAAAAAACCGTCATAGTATGTTTAGTTTCCATGATGGCTTTTTAAAAAAAAAATCATAGAAACTTTTTATGCTACAAAAGTAGGCACTAATGCCCATCTTGTAAAATACCATGATGGTTTTTTAAACATCGTGGAAACTTTTCACAAAGTTTTTAACTGTCATAGAATTTATCATTTTTAGTAGTGATATTTACTTTCTTCACTATTTACATTCCATATCTTAAGTCTTCTTGATTTAAATTTGTTTTATATTTAATACTCTTCTAAATTTGGACAGATATGATAGATGTGTGAAAAATTCAAATAGCTAGGGTTTCAAAACATCATCTAATGTAAATAGCAAAACACTTTAGACGACGGTTTCCTGTCATCTAATGTAATAAAATTTTCACCCTCATTGGTCCACATAAACATTAGAGGGCGAACTTTCTCACATACTATGTCGATGGATATGACGACGGTTCTTCTAATGTCGTTTTATCTTGTCTAACCTTCTATTTGTAGTAGGGAGTTGATAATCAGAGTTGCCAACCTAGATATGGCTTTAAATGTAGGACAACATGTAACAACAAGCATGGTCTCCGCTACCACAAAGAGCTAAAACTAACAAAAGTGGTAGATACTGCTTCTACAAACATCAAGAGTGGAGATGAAGTGCATTCACAAAATGAAACATACTCAAAAGGCCAACAAATAGTTCAACCAGGAGGACTCTTGTTTGCATAGACAAGAGATCACCTGAAGCCATAGACACAGAGAAGAGGTCACCTGATGCCACATGCATGGATGAAAGGTCACCCAAAGCCAAAAAGATAGACAAGAGGCTATCCAAGGAGACCAATTAGACATCACAAAGCCCATACAGATCATCACCTGATGACCTAAATGCGAAAGGTAAACTTCTACAAAACATCAGGTAAGTACCAATCTTTTCCTATCTGTCATCATTGTGGTGTCAAAGGACACATTAGGCCAAATTGCTTTCAACTTTGGCATTTAATTAGTTAAGATAGAGTTTCAAAATTGTTAATTATAAGGTCAAAATCAATATTTATCTTTGAAAAACAAAAAAAAAAAAGTATGGGTAAGAAAAGACAATATAAATTGTTCGGATACACACACTACACTTATGAACTGAAAGATGAAGAAATTTGAGGAAATCACTATCCCTCATTTATCATAATCTTGTATGTTTTTTTTCTTTGATGTGTGCTGACAGGACATGTTTTTCTAATGTGTTTGTTCATTTTGGACATGAGTCATTACTTTTGCACACTTGAGTTGTCATTATAAGTGAAGAATGTGGATATTCCAAAATTTTGAGGCAAGGTTCGTTGCTATGGGGAGTTGTTGCATAAAGCTGTTATGGATGAAGTAAATTTTGTCTAATTATAGGATTGAATAGGAGTTGCTGGTAATGATTGTGATAATACAAGTGGAATTAATATTTTTAAAAACCATGCTCAACATTCTAGGAACAAATATATTGATATCAGGTACCATTTCATTCGTGAGCTTGTTAAAAATAAGGTTATTGTGCTCGAACTTGTTCAAATAGACTTACAATTGGCTGACCTCTTTATGACACAATTTAAGCATCTTAAAAAATCTCTTGAGATTGCTCACTATGAAGCACCAAGGCACAAAATTTGTTAGGAAAAAACTGAGCAAATTTGAATAAGATATATGTGTTTTTCATTTTTGTATTTTTTCTGTGTTGAACTACGAATGTTTTTTTATCTGAATAGCCTACTGACAGATTGTTGATTGACTGATTGCTTTCCATACTTGAGAAAATTGTGTTTTGTGGGATGGTGCTGAGGCAAAAGGATGGAAATTAAATTGAAAGAGGTTGTGCTTAGCGTTTATCCATAGCCTGATTCTAAATATGGGTAATTCCTATTTGAGAACTTAGGGCATTCAACAGTGATTAAAGGCCATCACTAGCTATCCATAGACATACCTTTACTAAAAAAAACCTCCAAATGATCGTGGATGAGTATTGTGACCGTAGATATGTGAAAGCTATCATATTGAACACAGAGTTGGTGCCTAAAAGTAAAATTGAGTGGCAGAAAGATGAATGCAAAAGAACGACAAAAGAAAAGTCCCCGAAGGCTCTAAAATATTAAAGTCTAAGGAAAAAAAAAAAAGGCCAAGAAGTGCAATAAATAAATAAATAAATCAAAAGGGGTGGAAAAAGGTAAGGTTAGGGCATAAAACAAAAGCAAATAAAACGGGAATAGAAAGAAGATAATTTCAAGATGGGACTAATTGGTGAGTGAAAAATGCACCTGAGCACACAATGGGGAAAACATAACCTAACCGAACACTTCATACGTGTTCCTGGAAGATCTCTCATAAGCAGACTCATCCATAACTAGGTGTCATGTTGATCTTGTTATCTCACTATGAGTATTTTTCTTGATCAAAGTAAGCTCTTTCTAATTCGCAAAGCAACGTCGCTATGACAAGGATTGTCTTGCACACATACACTTTTTGAAGGAGTTGAGTTGAAAGATATTCTATTGAAACAAGATTGAGGAAAAAGGATATTTTGCTTGTTATATCTCACATAGAATTGTCGTAAAAATCTCATACATATGCTCAAATTGCTAAGTGATTTTTTGGACTGATGTTGTTCTTTTTCTTTTCATGTGTATTGCTTTTGTGTCTACAAGGTAACCTTGCTAATCTGTGTAGACTTGTTCTTCGTTGTCGTTGACTAACACTAGTCTTATTTTAGGAAATTTTCTTTATTTTGCTAATGATGGAGTGGCATCCCGTCCAAATAGATTGTGCTTACAGAGGTCCGAAAATCAAGAATTTTTGTCCCTTTTTTTTTTTCAAAAATTTGAATCTTCAAAAAGGGAAGTTACCTAATTTGCACTTTGTTTCCCGCTCCTATTGGCTATCAATTTCTAAAATTCAGACTTTGCTTCGGATATTGCACTCTCCTTTCTGAATTTTAATTGCCCCAAATCTCTCCCATTCTTTGTATTCTTTTGATGATCACTCGCACTTTCTCTAGAAGTTTCTTTTGTTTCTTGTTCAAATTATGTACAAACCTCAACCATCTTGACGTTTAAATTAAAGAAGGCCAGCAAATATGCAAAGAAGATGGAGAAATCACTACTAGAAATTTTAGATTATACAACCCATATTTAACGACTTTTTTTCAAAAGCCGTCATGATAAGGCAACAAAATACAGGGAGTTACACTCGAGAAGACAAAAACCATTGTGGTAGAGGGCCATCTACCATGACGGTTTTCTCCAAAAACCGTCATGGTATGCCTAGCCTTTCATGACGGTTTATAAAAAACCGGCCTTCCATAAAAACCGTCATGAAAGGCCGTTATATACCACAACGGTTTTTAGAGAAAATCATCGTGAAAGATGACTTAAAAGCCCTTTTCTAGCTCGACAATCAAACATGATTCACAAATCTAGCTCTTAAATATACATCCAAAGCCTTCCAAAACTGCTGATGCCATCCCTCTCCACCTCCATTCTCCTTAATCTCTTTCTTAATTGTAAGTTTTTACTAGAAATTGATAAATTGGTGTTGATTTTGTTGTTTATTGATTCGTGTTTATTATATTATAGATGGGTATGATTAATTTGTTTTATGCATATGATTTATGATTAGAATATGATGGGTATGTGTGATTTGAAATTATTTTTAATTGACTTGCTCTTTATTATTTCAATTTAGGACTTGAGAATGGATAGGAAATGGATGTGGGATTTTTGATTGTCTAGAGAATATTTGAATGGTGTGGAAGAGTTCTTGAATTTTGCCAAAACTCATGCCAATGGTAATAAAATCTAGTGTCCTTGTATTCAATGTAGAAACCATAGATCTTATTCAATTCTAGTTGTTAGAGGACATTTATTTTGAAATGAAGTTATCAGTGGTTATCAAACATGGCATTTTCATGACGATTCTAAGTTCAATCCAACTTTAATAAGTAAAGACAAGGAAGCTATTGTGGAAGATAATATGGATGTTCATGACAATATGGATGACATGTTCAATGTTTTGGAAGAACGCTTATTACACTATCCAGATTTATTTGAGACAATGATGAATGATGCCAAGACACCCGTGTATGAAGGTGTACCAATTTCACCAAATTGTCCACTTTAGTTGGATTATGGAATTTGAAAGCGTCAGATACTACAAGAAAATATTGATTACACGACCTTTATTTCACGACCATTTCACAAAAACCGTCGTGTAAAGGGCAACAATGCACGGCAAGTTATGCCTGTGAAAACGAAGACCGTCGTGAGAAGGTGGGAAGATACCACGACGTTTTTCTGAAAAAACCGTCGTGGTATCTCTATTATTCCACGACGGTTTTTTCAAAAAACTGTCGTGGTATTTTCGAGGGTTAAGACAAAAAACGGAGTTGGAAAATCGGAGCTACCACGACTGTTTTTGGAGAAAACCGTCGTGGAAGATTAGGGCTACCACGATGGTTTTCTCCAAAAATCGTCGTGGTAGATCAAAGCTACGACGACGGTTTTTGGAGAAAACCGTCGTGGTAGCCCTAATATTCCACGACGGTTTTCTTCAAAAACTGTCATGGTAGCTCCGATCTCTACCACGATGGTTTTACTCTAAAAACCGTCGTGGTAGCTTCATTTAAACCCTTCCCATCCTCGGCTTTCAGACAGTACATTTCAGAAACACACTTTACAAATACAAACACAGACCCTTCCTAATCAGCCGCCGCCGTCTCTCTCCGCCTCCACACTCTTTAATCTCAGCCGAAATTGTAAGTTTTTTTTGTACGAAGTGAGAAATAGTTGTTGATTGTGTTGTATAATTATTAATCTGAAATTGATAAATAGTTGTTGATTTTTTTCTTTATTCCGTGAAGTTGTGATTTTTTTCTTTATTCCGTGAAGTTGATAAATAGTTGTTCATTTTGTTGTTTATTCCGTGAAGTTTGTATTGTGGATCATGGGTATGATTCTTCATTTTATAATGAGTATGTGTAACTTGTTTAATTTATGATGGCTGGGTGATTTTTTTTTATGATTAATTAATATATGTAGGCGTGGGTATATATATAAATTGTGAAATTAATTTTAATTGAATAATTGCTATTTATTATTTTGATTTAGGAATTGCAAAATGGATAGGAAATGGATGTGGGATTTTCGATTGTCTGAAGAGTATGTGAATGGTGTGGAAGAGTTCTTGGATTTTGCCAAAAGTCATGCAAATGGTGATAAAATTCGATGTCCTTGTGTTCAATGTGGAAACCATAGATTGCATCCAATTACAATTGTTAGAGGACATTTATTTCAAAATGGAATCATAAGTAGTTATCAAATGTGGCATTTTCATGGCGAGTCTAATTTCAATCCAACCTTACTAAATAAAGAAAAGCAATCTATTATGGAGGATAAAATGGAGGATGAAGACAATATGGTTGACATGGT
>CAMOHE010055317.1:0-18505 GCA_946598075.1 Artocarpus hirsutus
AAAAAAAAAAATGGCAGCCAAAAACACACAACACAACACTACGTAGCTGAAGACTTTTTCTCATTTTTCTCATTTCTAAATTGTCACTCTAAAATATGTCAATTGCTCCTTTGCTAAGACCAATAAAGTCGCCAACTCATTAGGTTGCATATCAAAAACACACGTTATGGAAAAATCAAATGTCACATATTCTTTTTGGCAGAACAATTCAAAGGAATGACTGATTAAGGTTAGCTATAAAAACCATGCGCATTGTCCCTCACAATCTCACCACTTAATTGTACAGTAGACGAGAAATATACTTCTTTTCTAGAGGCAACAATGGCTAGTCACAACAAGCTTGTCGCTCTTGCGTTTCTTCAGCTCCTGATTGCTCTTTGTGTCGCACACGGCGGCAATGGATATGGCTTGGGTTCTACAAGAGGACTTGCCCATCTGCAGAGATTGTCGTTGCGAAAACAACACATCAGTTCATTTCTCGAACCCCAACTCTTGCTGCTCCTCTGCTGAGGATGCACTTTCACGATTGTTTTGTCCGGGTACGTCCTTCATAACATTGTAACCCTATTGTTTTGCTTGCCTAGCATACTTAAAAAAAAATAAAAGAAGGAAATGGTCAAGCATAAAAGTTAGAACTCTACATATCGCTACTACTAGTGATGTAATCGCTACTTATGTATCAGTAAATCAAAATTGTCATATAACAATATAAAATCTAGTTGGTTACACTTTTTGTTGTGTAACTGTCATGTTTATATTGCGTGGTGATGTTAAAAAAAAAGTACTTTGGGTAGGTACTATTTAGCCCAACAAAGTTAAAAAAAATAAAATAAAAATCTTTGATTTTAAATGTGGGGGTGAATTGATGTGTGTGCCAATTTTAGTTTGTTTAACATTAATCATCTTTTAGAATTAAAAAAAAAATGCAGGCACCAAATTTAGTTGACAATTTGAGTCTTTAAAAAAAAAAAGTTGACAATATTACTTATGTCACAGCATAATCAAGGACTTGAAGGGAACAATCTATGAGAGGCTCTTTCTCTAATAAGTTATATAAATACGTGCAGGGATGTGATGGCTCTGTGCTATTGAATTCCACCAAGAACAACCAAGCGGAGAAAGCGGCGAGTCCCAACCTGAGGCTAAGAGGATACCAAGTCATTGATGCTGCAAAATCTAAACTCGAAAAGATATGCCCCAGTGTTGTTTCTTGTGCTGATATCTTGGCCTTGGTAACTAGAGACGCTGTGGCAATGGTAACAAATTACAAACGGCACTAGACAATTTTGATCTATTATGTGAAGAAAGATTATAAATTCATAAAATGATTTTGCCAAGTTCTTGAACATTTTTTTTAATCTTAAATTTCATATTCATGGACTGTTGCGTAATTAATGCAATAGAAACAAAGAATAAAAATACACGAGGAATTTACGTGGAAACCCAAGACGGGAAAAACTACGGGCAGAGAAGAAGAAAATCACTAAACTCGTGAAGATTACAATGGAGGCTCTAAGGAGGCTCGAAAATCGATAATACTCAAGCCCTAACGTAATACATCATATAAATAGGTATAAGCAAAACCCTATGGGCTAAAAATATAAATTAAACAGCCCAACAATGACGGTCCGTACCACGGGGGCAGAGCCCCCGCACCCCCAGCGAGATCAGTGGTGGGCTACAAGATCGGGCCTATCGGCCCGATCCCTCCACTACCACCACAGATCTCATGAAAAATCTCACTTTTGTTTTTCACCACAATTTGTCGCACCGCAAACTTTTTGGGTCTGACCAAACTGAATTCAGGTCACCACACTCTAACATGGACCTACTGGGACGTTCCCATGGGGCGAAGAGATGGAAGAGTGTCAAAAGCCTCTGAGGCCTTAACAAACTTGCTTCCTCCTTTTGCTAACATAACACAGCTTAAACTAGGGTTTGCTTCAAGGGGTTTAAGCGTCAAGGACCTAGTTGTTCTATCAGGTAAAACTTTGAAAAAGAAGTTTTCTTAACAATTTATTACTCTTATTATTTGACTACTATACTCCAACTTCTCACTCTTAATTTGTGGTTGTAGGAGGACACACCATAGGGACATCTCTCTGCTCTGCCTTCACAAACCGCTTGTACAACTTCACCGGTAAGGGCGACGCAGACCCCAATTTGGACCCACTCTATGCTGCCAGCTTGAGGAAGAAATGCAAACCTAACGACGTCTCTTTATTAGTCGAGATGGATCCCGGGAGCTTCAAAACCTTCGACGAAGATTACTACACTGCTGTGGCCAGAAAAAGAGGCTTATTCCAATCTGATGCAGCTCTCCTTGATGACCCTGAGACAAAAGCCTATGTGAAACTCCAGGCAATCACTCATCGATCCACCTTTGCACAGGACTTCGCTGAATCAATGATTAAGATGGGAAAGATTGGAGTCCTTACAGGCAAGGCTGCTGAAATAAGGAAGCATTGTGCTTTTGTCAACCCTTGAAATAAGGAAGCATTGTTCTTCTCACTTTGTTTTTTGTGTTTTTTTTTTCTTTTTTTTTCAAATGATGGCCGATTATTATTTTTCAACTGTATATGTTTTGAGTGAAAATCTTGTGTGATTCAAAGTGTCCTAAAATTTGAAGCCACATTGGGTTTTGCAAGGTGTAATAGTAATGCCATGTTGGAGAGCCCTGCATACCCTTTTGTGATTCAATTGTCATGTTTCCAACAAATTCAATAAAATTTTTGCGGTCCATGTTGTCTTTGTGTAAATATGAGAAATCGTCATGGTTTCATTTAATTAATTAATAACATTAATATTATTGGTTCTTTGGGTTAAATTGAAATTTTGTTGCGGACGTAAAGGTAAAATCTACATTTTATGCCCATGTCTATAATTCAGTTCCTCAACCTGTTCAAAAGAACTTGGATAGTGTATTTAGGAGCAATATTAGTTTGAACCAATTGGCTCAAAACACACTAGTATGTAAGAGTTTTACATTATTTTAGTTCAAATCAATGCTTCAAACACTATGAATTTTAATTTTATTTGTTTTCAACACGAAACAAAAAAAAAAAAGTAACAGATAAAAGTATTCATCATCTTATGATCTGAGTGAGCTCTCATGATTTGTTGCGATCTTCAACAATGATTCAGAAATGCATGCTAAATTCCTCATTCAAGAATATATCATCGTAAAATCAACACATTAACACATCATAGAACAAAAGATAATATCAAACAAAAATATAGTTAATTTTAGTGCTTTAGCTTCAATAAATAAGAAACAACTCATGCACCGCTCCATTTATTAACATCTTATGTTTTGAAATGGGCATTCCTTTCAATATATTATCAACATTTTTTTAACTAGCAAAAAAGAGAATTAGTCAAAACTTGTCTTCAAATTGTTGATCACAGCCCTGGAGCCCTGGATATTCTTTGGTGCCCTTTAAATTACTATTATAAATATATGTACGCAATTTCCATCTTTTGTCATCGTCAACTAATCCCAAGCATTACCTTCTTGTCATTTTTCGTCCAACAATTTTTTTTTTTTTTTTTGGGTGGAATTTGGTCTTACACGAGGTTTGTAACTTGTAATATTCTACACATATCTTCAACGACTCTTTTCTTCATGCATGTAGTACATTCAAGTGTTCTTACTTTCTCAAAAGTTAAAGAAGATCTGTTTCGTTAGATGGTCGGCTAGCTAGATCGACCTCATGGCTGCATGTGGCAGCAGGTAACGGCTACTGATATTTAAAAAAAAAAAAAAAAAAAGGAGACAGTTCAGCAACATGAGATAAGAATAATGTATCCGTTGTAGGAGCAGGTGAGTGGCTGCATAATTAATTTTATCCTCAAGCCATCCTATTCTTGCCAAAAGCAATATATTACATAATTTTATCCTTATACCATTCTATGCCTTAAGCAAAAGCAATTTCCGAACGTTGTGTATGCATATATAGATGTCATCTTGTTGACGTAATAATGTTAGATTTCAATTTATTCACTAATTTGATTATCACGTATAATCTTTGTTATACTTTTATCACCTTAAAACAGTGTTGAACAATAGTGGTTTTGTTCTGTATTACCCAAGGATTTTTATGTCACAAATAATATATAGAGTTGATTTTTAATAAGGTTGAGGATAATTTATGAGTTGGAAACCTAGTATTGTTGTTATTACTATGATGGACATTATCAATATAAACATGTGTAAGATTAATTCATAAATTATTGTTTAACATGTACAAGAAAATAGAAATTGCATACATGCATACTATAACTTAAGCGGCTAAGTTCAAAAAATAATTCCACTATTGACTCTAGTATATGAGGTAGAGTTCGACGCCAAATTCTAAATTAATATATATAATATATAAGGACTTATTTTAATGATTACGTTTTTAATAGTTATATTTTTAATAAAGATATATATTAACAATAATTGTGATTTAACATGATAAGAATTTAACCTTATTAATTATTATAGATTTATATAGTCAAACAGATAATAATAATAGTATTTATTAAAAATGTAACAATTGAAATCACAATCATTAAGCCATCTCATATAGCGCCATGAAAAAGGTAAATCAAGTCACCCTCACATCACATATGCTAAACCAAGAGCAACGAAAGATAGCTATGTAATCAAGAGTTGTGGCCCATTTGATCCTATTTAAAGGAACATTAAACAATCGGGACAACACACATGTACACAATTCCCTCATAAAGTATACACATGTACGCACAAAATTCAACTATATAGTCAAACTTACGCAAGTTTTTTTCCCCCTTTTTTCCCTTTTATGGTCCCAAGTGTAATGTAAGATTCCCATTTAAAGTGTGTGAGATTTATAAGGCCCGCCCAACAATCCTAAATTACCTATTAGTGATCGTTAATCCATCAAAAGAACAAAAGAAGCAACCAATCTAATTAAGGAGGCCGGCAAATAGGGCCTACTATTAGAACCTACTTCCCTTGTCCTTGAGGGACGAGCCCAACTACTCATTTTTATAATTGTCTCTTTACCAATAGAATATTATAAAGCAATCTTTACTTCTTCTTTTTTGGCTAATTGAGAGGCATGTTTAAGTACGATATTTGACATTATTTTTGTTTATGGTTTTAGTCTGAGCAGCAAAGGTTATAATTTTTTAATAAGTATTTAAAACTATATTTATAAAAAATGGTTTTAATTTTTTTAAGTTATAAAAATATTATATTTAAGTTTATAATATATAATTGATACTCTGGTACAAGTTTTAAAGTCTATTTCAGAAGTGTTTTTTTGAGAAGTTATAGTTTTTGGCTTTAACGAGAAACATTTCTAGAGAGCAAAAATACTTTTGACAGTTCATCTAAACACTTCTAAAAGTAACCTTTAGACTTATAAAGCCAAAAACAACTTTTAGAAAACTGTCCCAAACAAGCTATGGTGACGATTATTACATGCAATAGTTAGCTAGCTGTATAATTTTCATCATCTTAACTTTCTTTTTATTTGATTTTTTTTTAATTCTGGAAGATTACGTTATTCAATCACATTGCTTCCAATATCTTGCAGTTCAAGTACTTGATAGATCTCTCTATATAAATCCCCTCCCTATTTCATAAATCACAAGTACATTTTAGTTGCTTCTCCCAAGTCCCAAAGAAGTAGAATCATTGCCCATTTTATATAATATTAATTAATATATACATAGTGACTGTATAGAGAATTGAAAATGAGAGGAACATTTGGTATTTTGATCATAATTATAGGCCTTTCTCTCTTTCTACAATCAACTGAAGCTCAATTGCAGCTGGGTTTCTACTCCAAGAGCTGCCCAAAAGCTGAGAAAATTGTGAAGGACTATGTCAATGAGCACATCCCAAATGCCCCTTCACTAGCAGCAGCCCTCATAAGAATGCACTTCCATGATTGCTTTGTCAGGGTAATTTGTCTCCGATCCTTTCGGCTCTACATTTTTTTTTGGCTCCCATTTTTTTCTGTTTTCAATTACATAAAATGCGTGTATGTATATATATATGCATGTTTAGTACTAATCTTTTTAATGTAAACAAATTAAGACTACAGAAGCATTGCTACTGTTTTGCTTGGCTTGGCAGGGTTGTGATGCCTCAATTCTTTTGAACTCAACTTCCAGTAATAGATCAGAAAAAGAGGCTCCCCCAAATCAAACGGTCAGAGGATTTGACTTCATCGACAAAATAAAGAGCCTACTAGAGTCTGAATGCCCCGGAATTGTTTCTTGTGCAGATATCATCACTTTGGCAACCAGAGATGCCATTGTGCTAACTGTAAGAACTCAATAAAAGAAAAATATTTCACTTTTATGTTTTCCTGATTAAATCATGCCACATGTTTACTTGCTCATGATTATTACAATTTTTTTTTTTTTTTGGGCATGGGCTAGGGAGGTCCATTCTGGAAAGTTCCAACTGGTAGAAGAGATGGGACAGTGTCAATTAGATCAGAAGCAGCAAGCAACATCCCAGCTCCAACGTCAAACTTCTCCACACTCCAAACACTTTTTGCTAATCAGGGCCTTGATCTGAAGAAATTGGTCTTGCTTACAGGCAAAGCAATCTATTGTTGTCACCCACTACCTAGATTTAGCCTTTATCCCATGAACTACATATGTCACTGCTAAAAGAGTAGTACTAACTGTTAGAATATAATATTGATATATACTTTCTCAACTTCTTAATAGTTTAACCTTTTGTAAGAATTTATAAATTAATATGATGCTTAACCTTTTGGGAGAATTGATAAACTAACATCATAACAAAGCAGTCGGTCCATGTTTGAATTTTTACAATTACAATGTCGTAATTTTTTATGTGTGGGCTTATTATTTCAATAGTTTCATGTTGAGCATTTGTATTCTTTCCTGCTTTAATTGGCCTATGTTGGGTACTTTGTTTTGTCTAGGCCTACACGCATCTACCTTTTAATATATAGCTTAAGCTTTTTGAATATATTAGTAAAATTAGTAATTGTAAATGCTACTGATATGATTTGATTGTAACGTGATTTGAAGTTTAAAAGTGATATATGATACCAATGAAGATCATACTAATTATGCTTCTTTTTTTTTAATTTCAGGTGCTCACACAATTGGTATAAGCCATTGCAGTTCATTCTTAAACCGGCTCTACAATTTCACCGGTGTGGGTGACCAAGACCCTGCTTTGGACAGCGAATACGCCGCGAATCTAAAGGCGAACAAGTGCAAAAGTCCGACCGATAACAACACGAAAGTTGAGATGGACCCCGGAAGCCGAAAGACCTTCGACCTTGGCTACTACTCCCACTTGCTCAAGAGAAGGGGTCTCTTCCAATCCGACGCTGCTTTGATCACAAACTCCTTTACAAAATCTTACGTTAAACAACTGCTTCAAGGGTCTCTTAACAACTTCTTTGCTGAGTTTGCCAAGGCCATGGAGAAAATGGGACGCATTAATGTCAAGACTGGCTCGGATGGTGAGATTAGGAGGCAATGTGCGGTGGTGAATGGTTAGTTTTATATATATATATATATATATATATATATATATATATTTATCAAGTCTATGTTATGTATCGTTTCCATGTGTAATTTAATTCTTCCGTGTGGTATTTTTTGTTTTTTGTTTTTTGTTTTTTTTTTTTTGGTTTTTTGGTTTCTGCTAATTGTTTGGAGGAGATCGTGAATAATCATGTATTGTGGCTTTTAACTTAACAATGTTTTGTCGATTTTTTTTGTACCTGCCGTCTGAATAAATTATGAGTTAAATTATGTTGTAATTTCTTCAGTATTAGTTGGTGCTTCGTATGATTACCATATTCCTCGTAATGATTAAGAAAAAAGGATGGAAACTTGTTGTGGAATTATGCAATGAAAAAGTTGTATGGGCGACCCTTTGCCCTTAACATGTCATTATAAATTATGAATTATCGGAAAGCTGCAAATGCATGCGCCTAGATCTTGTCATTCACACAAGTGGCACGTGGTTCTGGTGGGCTAGCCTTTCTCCCATACTTAGCTTCCGTTTTGCACTTTAATTGAAACGAAGTTCCAACTACAATATAAAGCTTTCAACAACTATAATAAAAAAAATAAAAAATTACTATGATGTAAAGATTTCACTTAAAACTTTAGCTTTAACTAAAGTGCCAAACAATCTATTAGTCTCATGCGGCGGAACAAGGAGACAAAAAGACGGCTAAAAAAGAGAACGGGTGAATAGTGATGATAAACAAACTACAACTAGAAGAAGAGGACTGATAAACTGCTAGCTGAAAAAAAGTTCCTCAGATAAATGTGTGAAATGAATTATTTGGCCGGACTATGATAAGGATAAAATGGGATTTCAATAATATTTTTTTAAAAATGTTTTTAACTTGAAGAATCTATAATTGCCGTTAATGTCTTCCTAGTGTAGCCGGTGGCCCGGTCCTTGTTACTACTTAGAGGATAAAGAGAGGGAGAAGAAAGAAGGCAAAAAAGAGTCTTGAAAGTATAGCAACATGCAAAAGGCTCAATTAAAAGTAAATAGGAATTCCCACTAGTCATTTCAGAGAAAAATCAAAAAGGAAAAGGAAGAAGAAGAAGCCACCGGGTGAATTAAAATCGAGCTTAATCATGAATCAGTCGTAAGACTGAAAGAAAATAAAATCCAATTGGGGTGTGTGTCTCCGTGTTATGTATGTGTGTGTGTATATAAATAGGCTTTTTCGAAGGTACTTTTGAAATTTTAATATGTCGTGCATGTGTCATGAAGAGGTTGCCTTATACATTAGCTGGCATTAGGCGATGGGACAAGGTGCAGCGATATCAGGAGGTTTTGCAAGTTGTTGAATAGGCGACAGCCGGTAGAATATCAAACTATAGCAAGGGTTTGGTGATTATATATAAGAACCAGGGGTTAAATAGTTCGTCTAACTTACTTTTTTAATTTTAAATAATAGTTTCTCAACAAAATTTGAAAGAGAGAAATAACAACGTAACCAAATAGATGAGTCTCGTTCAGCAAAAAAAAAAAAAAAGATGAACAACAACAGCACTAAGTTGCTCGGACAGTATCTGTCCTTTATTTTTTTCATAAAGACGCTTAAAGTGTGTTTTTGTAAATTTGTAGCTATAAATTTTTGTTTTCATCATTTAACAAATTAAAAATTATGCCTCCTTAATTTTTTAATTTTTTTAGTTTGGAAAATAAAAGTATGGCTCATTTCATTCGTAGGTTTGAATGGAGATTTAAATTTTTATAAGAGGACATACTGTATCAAAATGTTCTGAATTATAATTCGAACCTATAAAACAAATGAACCTGTAATAGTTGCAACTATAAATTTTTTATTTGTTTGTTTAACAAATTTAAAATTACGCCTCCTTATTCTTTTTATTTGAAATAAAAAAAAAAGAAAAGAGAGTAACTTTGACATGTACAAGACCTTTGAACAAAACAAGACCTTGATTTAAAATCTGCCATGGACTTGAACTTTGAAAGTCATTTGATACCAGAGTGAAGGAAAGAACAAATTAGATTAGGATTTTCATTCACTCTCAATCAAATTTCAAATCACCACAATTCGAGCCTCGAAACAAAATGAGACCTTAATTGAATTAAAAAATTTACTATAAGGTGATTTGATTTATGTTCTAAACTGTCATTTAGATATGCAAATAAATTATGATTCAAGTTGCAAGTAAAATCTGAATACATGTATAGACAGAATATTGAAGATAGTCATTTGAAAAATGATAAGTGTTTTTTTAGCAAACCTTATAAAACATCAATGTCCATGAAAGATTTTCATAAACAATGTACATGGCATTTGTTTAGCTATTCACTCCTAATGTATAGGGAGAAGAATCGTCTCAATTGAAATTGGGGGAAAAAAGTTACAACATTTTAAAGCTTGAGTTTTTATCAGGGTAGAAGATACAAAAAACATAAAGCAACCGAATATGTGTTTTTAGGATCTAAAAAAAATTAATATCTATGTAGATTTTCATGGGCTATATGGATGGAGATTTTGTTTCTCTCTTCGCTCTGACGTATAAGAAGAAGATGAATTGTACCAATCCGAATTGAAACGTTAAATTTATAATATTTTAAATTTTTAGTTTTATAGGAGTTGAAGAGTAGAGAAAACGATTTCTATATTTCTATGTCAAAAAATATGTGTTACCACCCCTTAACTACGTGTTACTACCTAGATGTAACTTGTTTACTAATGACACAAGTAACATATCACATCATTACCCTCTACAATTTAAACCGTTGAGATCAATCTAAACGGTCAATAGACACTGAATTATGAAAACTTAAAATACAAGGATGTACCGTAAAACATCCTCTATATATATATATATATATATATATATATATATATATATCTTTCACATTAGCCATGGCGAAACCATCTATTCTTGTGTTGCGTTCTTCATTACTATTTTGTTTTTCCACTTTTCTCCACTACCGCCGGGATTGATTAGAATCCAAGGCACATCATCATTGATTCTAATGCTCAACTTTGAAACGACTTCCCTTAATTTCTTCTATACATGATTCTATTAGATATAGGTCCGTCATCTCATATGGTCCTATGGACCTCGATCGGGGATACGTTTAGAGTGAATAATAGAAAAAAAGAAGGCTAAACTAATAGAAGAATAAAAATTGATAAGTTAAAGTCTTTAAAAGTTAATAAATAGGTCATTTAGAAGTAAATTTGGATTTAAACCAAAATACTAAGATCCCCCAAGTTAATATTCAATACTAAGAAACGAACAAAAAACATTTTAGAATTTGAGAAAAAAAAAGGATTAAAAATACCTAATTGATAAATTAGAAGAACAAATAGTTCAAAACTATACATCCTATTATTCACTATACTTTGGTAAATTAGTTATTTACTTCTAAAGATTTCAAAAGGTGGCATATTTACTATAATTTTTGTAAAAGGCAAAAAAAAAGATACTTAGAAAGTATAATATGTAATCTTTTACCGGTTATCTTTTAAGAGAATATTTGAAAATCAAGTTTCATACCAAAATTTCAACAAGCAAAAATATATTACAATATCAAACTTTCTCGTATTATAAAGTTTAAGTTTTAAATTCAAGTTTTAATTTGATTCCCAAATCCTCTAGAGGAAGCAATGTCCTTAAAAGATCACCAATGATGGTGCAGAATAATGTTAGCTTAAAACGTCCAAGTGAGAATATTTTTTGATATGATTATCTCATATTTTTGGAAAAAAAACAAAAAAACAAAACAACTTACGAGAATTAGTACATTATTTTACTTCTGCGATTTTCATACAAGTAAATTTTAAAGTAACTGAAAGAGAAGGGCTCGCAAAGATGATAGTAAGGGCAAATCGACTTCTAAGGACAAGCTTAGTGGTTCTTAGACCAAGAGAAAAAGTGAGGTGGCTTTGACTTCGGGTAGTGAAGGTAAGACGTGAAAAACTACCGAATGTTTCCTCCGAGAATTTTCTAGCAACGGTAGTTTAGGTGCAACCCGACTGACAGCCATGAAAATCATATGTTAGAAGGCTCCTGGATTGGGGGACCCATACGCGTTCAAACGTTTGCAGAAATTCATCTGCAAACATAATCCGGCTTTTTTTGTCTGAAACTCGTCTGTGGGGTGAAAAGCTAATAATCTTAAACTTCGCCTTGGTTTTTTGAACGGATTTGTTGTTGACTGTGTTGATAAAAGCGGCGTTTTGATTGCTCTCTAGAAGGATGAGATCGATGTGGAAATTAAAAGCATTAAGTCCATATAGATTTTCTGGTTATGAATGATTCTGGGATGCGTTAGCGGTTCACAGGTTTATACGGTAATCCTAGTAGGGCGCATTGTCATATTTCTTGGGAGCTTTTGCAAAGGTTCCATGGTCACTTCTCGTTGCCCTGGCTCTCAGGGGCAATTTTAATGAAGTCTTTTCCTTGCCTGAACTTGCTGGAGGTAATGGGAGAAGTGAGGCTCATATGAAAAGTTTTAGAGAAGTTGTTGAGGATTGCGACCTGAGAAATTTTGGACTTCCGGGGGGAGACTCGTTACTCATATGAAAAGTAACGAGCGGCCTTTTATCTTAGTCATGCTTCATCGGTTGGGTTTTGCAAACCAATTGGTAGATGATATCTTGGAGTATATTTCTACTTCGGTTTTCTCTTTTGTGGTCAATAGTCCTCAATATGGAATAGTGGTCCTAGAGAGGGTGGCTTCGATAGGGCAACCCTTTCTCTCCCTGTTTATTCTTCATCTATGGGGAGAGTTTTTCTTCTCTTATCTACCAACGAGAGCGTGTTGGTCTTTTGGAGGGTTTTTCTTATGTGCAGGAGCTTTAAAAATTAGCCATCTGTTCTTCATGGCCGATAGTATTATTTTCTTTTGCGCTAAAAGTGGCAATTGTCGGGGTATTAAATGTGCTCTCGTATTATGAGATAACCTCCGGCCAAATCGTCAATTTGGATAAATTATCGGAATGCTTCTCTCCTAATCTATCTCCTAGCGCTATCGAGGAGATTAAAGAAATCTTGAGAATGCAGCTTGATAAGCCTCTTGATGTGTATTTAGGGCTACCATCTTTTATCGGTGGAAGTTCGAGGAAGGCATCCCAAATTGTCAAAGAACGGGTGTCTAAGAAGCTTCAAATGTAAAGAACCAAATTTATTTCCTCTATAGGTGAGGAAATCTTGATCAAGGTTGTTGTTCAAGCCTTGCCGACGTACACAAAGGGAGTATTTCGGCTTCCCACTTTACTTGCTCACGAGTTGCAATCCCTGGCTTTGAATTTCCGATGAGGAGGCTCTAATTCCAAACAGAAGGTTCATTGGGCTAAGTGGGATTAGTTGATAAAGCCCAAAGGCCAGGGGGTCTTGGTTTTCGAGACATTGAGTGTTTTAACTAAGCTTTGTTAGCGAAACAAGCATGGCATATCCTCAAACTCCTGGATTGTCTCATGGCTAGAGTCTTTAAAGCTAAATATCTTTTCTCCATACATCCTTTTTTGACGCGAGTCTGAAGTAGAATTGTTCACACACATGGTCTAGTCTCTTTTAGGGACGAGAACTCCTTGATAAGGGAATCCAATGGCAAGTTGGTAAAGGAAATTTTTATGCCTTCAATACCCCATAGATTCCAAGGCTGAGAAACCTTTCATCCTACTACCAGATCGGCTAATGGGAACAAATGTTTTTTGGTTTTGGAGCTCATTGAAAATAGGAGGTGGAATTTGAACAAAATTGAGTAAGTTTTCATTAGAATGGGAGGCAATCTTGAGTATTCCTTTTGGTGGCTGCCAACGGGAGGCTTTTTTCTCTTGGCACTTTGACGATAAATGTATTTACAACGTTCCTTTGGGGGTACCACCTGGCCTTTGATTCTAAGTTCGATATTCGACACTCGGGAAACAATATAGCAAAATTGTGGTGGTGTAGATTGGGGAATATGAACATCCCACGCAAGGTGAAGCATTTCATGTGGCGGGCTTTCAACGAAATTCTACCAACTGACAGAAACCTGCTCAAAAGAGGTATGGATCTCTCTCCCCGTTGTCCTCGTGGTGGTTTGGTTGCGAAGTATGTGTTCCACTCTTTGTGGGATTGCCCTAGAGCTAAAGAGGTATGTTTTGCCTCCTTTTTACACCAATAAATTATAAATTACAAGCTTTTTTGTTTGATGGAATTTCTCTTGAGTTGTTTAGAGTACTTAAAAGCATCAATTGGAATTTTTGTGTTTTAGCTTGGACAATTTGGAAAGATAGGAACTGTATGGTTTTTGACAAGGTGTCCAAGCAGGTGGAACACGTTGTATGAGGATGCCGAGCTCTTTCTTTAGGAGTTCCAAAGATATCAAATGATCAACTTTGCCCTTTCTCCTACTAGTTGATGTACCCTTTCCCTCTAAATGAGAGGCACCACCTTCGAGGGTCTTAAAACTAAATGTTGATGATGTAGTGGTTTATGATACGGCGTTGATGGTGATTAGAGGAGTGTTCAGTGACTCCTTTGGGACGGTTGTGGCCGCCTTCAATAAGACATTGGAGGGCCTCTTTTCTCCTTTACTGCCGAATGTTTTGTTGTGGGAGAGGGCCTCGCTTTAACTGCTTCTAAGGGCTTGAATGTCAGTATTGTTGAATTGGACTCTAGGAATGTCATTGCTGCGATTAAAAATTGAAGTTTCTTGGGCTTTCAAGGTGCTTTAATTTCTGATATTTACATTCTTTTAGATGAGTTAAGTTGTACGTATAAGGTATTTGACATGATAGTTAGAACTATTAGTTTAAACTGTTTTTACTGTAGCATGTAAAAGCTTTACACTGTAACAATTTTTTTTTTTTAGTATAGCATGTAACAGTTTTACATTGTTTATAATTAAGTTAGTAATTAGAACCATCCCTACCAAATACTCTTGTATACTTCAACCTCCCACTGTATTAAGGAATGGCTCATGCTTTTATGGCTTGTCTGTCCCTTTATTTGTTTGGTCTGATGTACCGTCTCGTTAGCTATCTAATTTTGTCTATTTCGACCTACTATTTTAGTGAAATTCATTCTTTTCTTGGAAAAAGTTCCCTTAATTTTAGAAAGTATAAAAGTGACATCTGCTTTTTGAACTTTTAATTATTGACCCTTTTTGAAAAAAAAATAATAAAAAGCTTCTAGGACTTATACTTTTATTTTTTTATTTTTAACTTTTCTTTGCTGTGAAGAGGAGGTTTGTACTTTCATATAATATATAGAAGGAAGATGAGCAACATGACATTGTCTTCAACGTAACACTTGCAAAGGTGTAACAATAGAATGGAATAACTAACTATTGGTCTAGTACGTGAGCTTGTACTGGTATAGTTTTTAATCTATATCGGTACGGTAATTTTGAACCTATTTGGAATAAACTGAAGCCCAACTATTTCTATTTCTGGAAGTCCAAACTTATTTCTAAAAGTTATTAATTTATGTGATTATTACCTTTTTAAAGAAATATTGTCATCGTCACAAATTCAAAGTTGATTGTTGCGAAAAATCCACAAGATCTGAAAAGTTGAGATCCATGACGTAATGGCTCATCTCCTATTGCTCGCACCGAAGAAAAGGATCCATCGAGAAGCTTCGATCAAGAATCTCTGATCAACCCACTTTGCATTGTCTTCCTCGTCAGATCTGAGCTTCGCTTAGGTGTCCTTGTCAAATCCAGATATATTGCTGGCAATCGCAAGAGCAGTGATTGCCAAAGATTGATGTTATTATTTTTGTTTATTGTTGTTGTTGTTTTGTTGTGTTTGTTTTTATTACTTTTTTCTCATTTTGTTGTTGTCGACAATGTCATCATTGCCGAAGGCATCGTCGGTGCGGACAAGAAGAGGGGAAGAGAGAAGAAGAAGAAGAAGAAGTAAAAATAAGTCCTGCCAGGAAGTGTCTTGGAGGGACAAGAAAAATATACTGGTGGACTGTATTCCAAAAGGACACGAAAACATGAATCCTGAGGGACACATAAATCGTTGAGGAGAGACATTAAAAAATGTCCTCTAAGGACACGCAATATTGTTTGTAGGGCACAAAAAATGTGCCAAAGAGAAACCAAAAAATGTCTCGGAGAGACATGTCCTCGATAGATATGAAAAATATCTTAGAGAGACACGCACTATGCTTGTGGCGTAAAAACTTTTAACATTTATGGCATAAAT
Organism: Artocarpus hirsutus; assembly: GCA_946598075.1. Taxonomy (NCBI): domain Eukaryota; kingdom Viridiplantae; phylum Streptophyta; class Magnoliopsida; order Rosales; family Moraceae; genus Artocarpus; species Artocarpus hirsutus. The sequence goes on from CAMOHE010055317.1 coordinate 15,696, forward strand.
AAAAATTGAAGATAAAAAAATGACATTTATGTGAAGGTTAATGAGACATGTGACCCTTTTTATTTGCAGAGTTAAAATATATGTCTAGTTTATAAATATTCTTTATACGTCCTAATGTATATATATAAAGACATTAATAGCCTAAATAATGATATTGTTAGTTTTAATTTATTTTTTACAATAGTTAGAATATGCATATTTAAGATTTCAAACGAATTATGATAACATTATATTTTAAAAAATCCTCAAAATTAGGTTGTTTGTTGTTTAAATTCAAACTGGTGTCCAAAGTAATGATTTTAAAAATTCTCTTAGCTAAAAGATAGAATTTTTTTTTTTTCATGAAATCATGATTTTACTAACAAATTGAAATTTGGATATTGTAATTAAATTAATGATATAGTATTTATTAAGTCTTTTTCTGTGTCTTAATTAACATATCATTAAGTTAATGATATATAATGAAATTATTTTTTAAGACTTCAAGTGGCAATGATTTTTTAGTAATAGGTAATTAAATTAATGATATAATTTTTATTGAGTCTGTTTTTGTATCTTATAGGTTATATAATTAATATCTTATTAAGTTAATGATATATATTGATATTTGTTTTTTAAGACTTCAAGCGGTAATAACGTTTTCCTTTTTGTAGTAATAGGTAATTGAATTAATAAAATAGTATTAATTAAGGGGGTGTTTGGCAAAGTAGTTCTCACCACAATCTCAGTTATGAACAGTAAAAAGTTCTCACATGCTACAGTAACAAAAAAACAAATTTGCTACAGTAACAAAAAAACAAATTTGCTACAGTAAAAATTTCTCACATGCTACAGTAAAAGTGGTTCCCACCACTCTCCCAAACACCCTATAAGTCTTTTTATGTGATACATAAAAAGTTATATAATGGCGTACACTTTTTTTTAAGAATAAATAATAAAAATTACAGGACAATATTTTTCAACAACAACTAGATACATATTGAGAGTTTTTTTGCTATGAAAAATACTCTATTTAATACATTTTGAGAGTTTTATACTATGAAAATACCTTATTGGTAGGGTTTTTTTAGGAAATATTTGATTTTTACTAAAGTGTTTAGTATTCATAATCTTAACCAAAACTTTTATTTGTTAAAATATAAAGCTCTTACATATTATAGTGGAAAAAGGGAGCTACAATGTAAAGCTCTCACACACTACAATAGTTTTACCCCAAATTGCTTCAAACTAATGTTCCCAAACACCCTATAGATGTTTGATACATCTATAAATAGAAATAGGTTATATAATTGATATATCATTAAGTTAATAATATATAATGATAATGATATTTAATGACATTTATTTTTTAAGACTTCAAATGATAATAATATTTCCTATTTAAGGTGTGCTAATGTTATGAATGGGTAATACAAACAATATTACATTAAGTTAAAGATTTTCATTTTTATCGCTTCTTGTATTATTATTTTTTTATAAAATTCTATTGTAAGTAACTTAATGACATCAATAAATTTTTTTGTTGTTTATATTACATTGTAAATAATTAAATATATGTGTATTTCTCTAATATCATTTTTTTTAACGACTTAATAATGAAAATAATAAAGAGATTTGTTAAAAATATAAAAATAAATACATAATAAAATTTCTTATTTTTAGATTCTTAATATATATAATTTAAAAGAAAGACATATAAGTATTATTTTTAAAACAAAGGTGAACTTTAATTTACTTCTTAAAAACACATTGCGTAATTTTTACTTATGTGAATTGCTCAAAGTTGTTATTATCCCACATGGAGACGCTTGTTGTTTGGGCCCTAAACATTCTAGCTAAGCCTTTTATTTCAGCCCAACTGCCACAGAGATTCCAAGGCGCAAGCGCAAACGCACGAATGCACGTCCCATAAACCCTAGTTTCTTTCGACAATGTCTATAAAACCACAAACCTGCTCCCATCCATGGCTTGGGCATCTTCTTCTTCCCCCTGGCGCCTCTTCTTCGTTCGTTAGGCTTTTTTGGATTAAGATTCAGTCTCTTTCTCTTCCCTTCAAATTTTATTCTGTTTTTATTGTGTTCTTTCTCATCTTTTTCATCTCATTTGATTGTTTTACGATTTAGTCTCTTTTTTTTTTTTTTTTTTTTTTTTTGACGCACGCATTTTTTCTTGTTTTTGTGTTTTTTTTTTTTGGTATAACAGTGGTGCGGTGATGAGGCTATTTTGTAGACTAGAGTTTCTGATCTGGGTCATATCCAGAAGTTGATTACGAAACCCTTGGCTGTCTGAGCAGACACTTCTTTAGTAGCATGGATTTCTTGTCCACCCTTTCAAAAATATTTTCTTTTTCAATAAAAAATAATGATGGGTATTTTTCTTTTGTGGGTAAAGAGGCTTTCTTCAAATTACCCAATTCAATTCTTTCTGGGACGACCAGCTCTACTAGCTTCGATCGATTTGTCTCTTGAAAAGTGGGCTTAAGATGATAAATTAATTATCTTAGCGGATTTCAGTGAGATTTTATCGTCAATGATCTGATTGTTACACACACTGAAGCTCATTATTCAAATGTATTTTTATTATTTGTTTTTGCTTTTGAAGAGTTTTTATTTTTTGTTTTTTTTGTTTTTTAATTTTGTTGGGACGGCAGATGCTACGATGAGATTAAGCACTAGGATGTGTTTAGGGGCAGTGGACGGGTTCACTTAATTGTGGTCTTGCCGTGAGCCCGATCAAATAAACGACTTCTCCTTCCACTGGGCACTGGCTGTCCCATTCCTAAGCCATGAAATAGAATAATTATTCATTGA
>CAMOHE010055317.1:18525-31484 GCA_946598075.1 Artocarpus hirsutus
CTTATGTGATTTCATTGTACTTTGTAATGAAACTCTATATTTATGATATTTTCTCATTTTATCTTCAGTTAAGTGCACATATTTATTTATGAGAAATATCACTACAGTTTGGACCTAGAATAAACATAGGGTTTATTCATTAAGTTATATGACAGTTCTTAAGAGACAAAATATATTGTAATACATGGAAGATAATACTCGATATTTAGAGGACCTATGGCCATGATTCATGTGTTTTGTTTCTTATTGTAACAGTTGATATAATATGTGGACCAAGTGGGAGAGTGTTAGAACTCTATTTGGCCCACGGGTCATTAAGACAAAGAAAACCACATATCCTATTGTGGAATAACTGCCTCACGTGCAACGGTTATTTACAAACCGTTGCAACACCGTGTGATGGTCACGGTTTTTAAGAATTGGGTCCCTGAGCACACAAAACATAGAAGAAAAATTGAGATTACACACCATCTTGCATTATTGTTTTGTAAGTGCTCAGAAAATTTTCAAAAAACAGAGAGAAATTCGTCCAAAAACTGAACAAGAAAAAGCAATGGCAGGAGGTAACTTTCGATCCATATGCTTCCGCTTTTATGAGTTCAAATTGTCGTATATGTTGCAATTTGATTCTAACATGCTTTTGAAGAGTTTTTATTTTTTGTTTTTTTTGTTTTTTAATTTTGTTGGGACGGCAGATGCTACGATGAGATTAAGCGCTAGGATGTGTTTAGGGGCAGTGGACGGGTTCACTTAATTGTGGTCTTGCCGTGAGCCCGATCAAATAAACGACTTCTCCTTCCACTGGGCACTGGCTGTCCCATTCCTAAGCCATGAAATAGAATAATTATTCATTGAAATGTTAAAAAATCGAAGCTTTGTATTAAAATATGCGTCCGTTACCAATTCTGGGAATAATCGGTTCCTCTTGTGGCTATCCTGATCAATGTCCTTTCAGTGCCATTTGATCCTGGAAACACCACGTGCATTCTAAAAAAATATGGACCAACAGTTGAACATTTTATCAGTTTAGCCAAGATTACCATAATGATAACGGACATTGACATGGAGACTTTAATTGTCACTTGAAAAGGTTGGAAAAGTTGGAAAGTGAGATTAAAATCAGCATTACAAGTGAGATTAAAATGCATTACATATCAAGCATAATAAAAGGATTAGAGATATTTAGCACCTTAATATGTAAAGAGAGAGTAAAATACTTACAGAAAGAACCAATAAGAGCACAGTTTTGTTTGCACCTTGATGTAGCATTTTCTATATCGCAAAATGGAATTGACGTAGCATCACCAGAATTAATGTGCTATTATCTCAGTTCAAAGATTGACGTATTACATTACAAAATCAAACGTCAAGATATATGCACCTTGCGTTCTATTTTTTCAGCACAATCCTATAATCCAATGTCTTGAAACAGTGCTCATATAATAGAAATGCAACTACTCTTGCGAATCGCGGTAGTACAACAAAGTCGTGCAGGAAAAAGAAACAATAATAAATCAATCCGGAAATTACTATGCGAAAAAGGAACCAAAAAATAACTTACAAACGACGGACCATAATTTAAAAATTCATTGCCAATTAATTTGAGGTCTATATGACACAAGTTAAAAAGTGATGGTGACTCTTTGGCTCATGACTGGAGTTTCTCCAGCGCATTCAAACGGGGAAAAAAACACTTCCTTGGACGTAGGCTTAAAAAGTTAAGAATAACTTGAATTTCCCTGTCATTTCAAAAGACAATGATTTGTCTCCTACTCTAAACCTCACATGATCGTTAGATTATGGTTGACCTTTCTATGCTGCTGGAGAAGCATCATGGTTAACAATTCTGATGCTACTCAAAATTGAAGTTGACTTTTCTATGCTGCTGGAGAAGCATTATGGTTAACAAATCTGATGCTACTCATAATTGAAGTCATTTTGTCGATCACCCTTCCAAAACTTCATTGAGATTGGAATCTCTGCTCATTTCTTGATAGCGATGTAGATGCCTGATATTATGGCCACCCCAGCAACTGCAACACCAAGAGATTTAAGCATCCTTGCACCAGAAACAGCTCGCTTTTGCGAAGGGATTTCCATAAGATCCTTCACCTGCAACATAAGTGGGGATGAGCCACTGGACTGTTGGAATGCTTGATACACAACAGGAAATTGCCATTTTCACGTGAAGAAAAAAGACTAGTACGAAACCGTATTTGGGAAAGTAAACCATGGACCAAAACCAAACTTGCAAAATTTAAGGATCTAGGAGGAGAAAAGCAACAGTATCTTAATTCCTAAACATTTGGGTATGATAGTAATGATTGAAATATAGTAAGCAAATGAACAGTTCACCAACCACAACAGGCTGCTTCCAATGCTTCTTAATTCCATGCAGATGCCCCTTTCCAACAACTGCAACTACCAAGCTATGCTCACTGGCGATTTTTAGTAACGACGATGACATGTACCTGAGTATCAAAATATGTAAAACAAAAATGAATAATAATATAGCATTGAAAATAACCTAAAAATGCTCACATTGAATGGGGAACTGTGCTTATTCACTATTTGAAAAAAGTCTTCTTCTTTTTTTTTAACTGTGGCACCCCCGCAAACATGAGAAAAGAAAACTCATTAGACAAACTAAAAGCAAACTTAAAAGACAAAGATGGAACCGTGCAAGTATATTTTTAATCTGAATTAGAAAATTTTAGCTGCCAACATTCTGTAAGGGATAATGCAGCAAAAAGTAATTCTAGAACAGGAAAAGGAACAAAACACTGACTGATCTCGCTCGAGTACAAGAGTCTCCATAAGAGTTGGGAAGTCCTTACTCATCTCTTGAATTATAAGAGTCAGCATGTCAACATCATCCATTTCCTTTAGCTGAAGGTAAGCAAGACCAAATTACAAGCAACTACATATTACCAATATGAACCAGAAGTCTAGATTCCAAAAAGAGATAAATGTTTTTCTAGGGGGAATAATAAACCAATTTTTTGGGACAAATGGACAGGAAAAGATAGCTTACCATTTTATTAAGTTCCTCAGGACTTGGTATGAAAATTGCTTGGAAAAACATAGAGTAGATCAGCTTAATCTTATGCCAAAGAGGCATTTTCTCCCATGTCCTTCGTAGTGTAATCTATCTCATGCAAACATAGAGATATTATTAGAGTCCTCTGGATTCAATATCAGGATTCACAAAACACAAGGGAATAAGATGACACTTTGAAAAACAGCTCACAAATACCCAAAATCTAAACTTGAATGAGCAGCATTAAACATTAAATAGTCGAAGGGGCAGCATTAAAAATAATAGTGGTAATTTCACATTCAAATATACTCATGAAATATGGTGACAACATGCTAAAAATTGACTACACATTTGTTTGCATTAATCATATCAAATCAAATTTTAGGAAGAGCAGATTTTCACTCTGAGAAGCACAAGGACCAACAGATTTAGATTTATGGAAAATTATAAGCATTGCAAGCCCATGATTGTGCCTGCCAGCTAAACAGTAAGTTGAAGATAAATCTTTCACATCATTTTAGACCACTAACTCCCTTTCTTCAAAGGAAAATGAAATTTTACTTGAAATTGAAAACATCAGTATAGGCTGTTTACAAATCAAACCAGATACTCAACACCCAAAAGTTTCTTCACAACCAGAGTAGAGTTGGGCAATAGTAGCATAGGAAAGCAAAATGTTTACCTGCACCGGACGATCACCAAGTATCACTCTACCACCATATTTCATAGCTTCTTCATATGCCACACGAAACTCAGAACCAGGAAAAACCTCCAATTTATTGGCAACCTTCCAGGAAAGCAGAAAATAAGCATAAGGCAACAATGCATGAAAATTAAATCAGCATTCTCAATATCTCCTAATTGCAGCCGGACAAATAGGAAAATGAAAATACAGATGGTATAGTATAAGATTTGGAAGCATACCTTCGCAAGAAGCCAGCTATATAGTATTCCAAAAAGGTTATGTTTTCGCTTCCACATTTCTACCATTTCTCCCATAGTTGGTACCTGAAAAACAAACCTGAGTTATTGTGCAACTTGAAAATGAAAGCCAAAAATCTATTATCCAAAAAGAGCTACATTGAACAAGATAATATAAAACAAGCAACTTCATCTAAATTAGAGCATGAATTATAGCATTCCGTAAATAACCGAATCACAGGGCCTTAACATAAGAGAGCCAATTGAAGGTTTATTCCATGAAAATCTAATCCAATCTGAACCACTCCGCATAGAGGCCGAGCCATACATAAAGTAGATTCATCTCAACCTATGGACACACGCAAACCATTGTATCTATATAGGTTTCGCCAATTATCTAAAGCATCAACATCCCATAATAAGGAAACAAAATGATACAAATATACAATCAATTTAAGATGCCAACTTATTCCCGCCTCTTTACCGTTCCTTTACACGTAAAAAAGCATTTAAAGGTGTAGAGATACATAAAGATAAAATCTGTAAACTAGAAAAAATTAAAGAAAAGAACCAAAATAGACCTTCAAATTCTGAGGGGTAAGCACTGCCACTCGACTCGAGCATAGCTCCAAGAAAACAACCTGCAATGCACATTTGAAAATGAACCCTAAGTTCCAAAAAAAAAAAGAAAAGCGAAATCACCAGTTAAGCGAAAGGGTAAAGGCTAAAGCACCTCCGGTTTCAGATAACTGATTACAGCTTCTACCTCTCTGCATGATTCCTGCAAAAAAAACGCAAAATTTAACGACTTTACCAATCAATTGATCAACACATGCAATTCATATGACAATCCACCCAAAAAACAGAACAAAAAACAAAACAAAACAAAACAAAACGAAAACAAAAAAAAAAAGACAAATTCCCTAATTTCTTCGCCTTCTCCAATTTTTTCAGCGATAAACCAGAACAACATTTCAATTCTAAAGAATCCAGAAATTCAATTACCATTGAAACATGAGCCGTTCCAACGAGGTACACATCGCAGACGCCACGGTCGGCCGACGATTCGCAGGAAAGCATCACCAGGCTCCTCGTGAGCTCCTCGGGAAGAACAGTGCTCCGCTCCGAGTCCGAATCCTCCTCGGCCCCGCCGCTCGTCAAGACGACGGCGTCGTTGCTCTCCCTAGGCTCGTTGACGCGGACAATGCTCTCCGACAAATCCTCGGCAGTAGCGTTCTCTATACGGATGAAGTCTACGCCCTCGGCAGCATCGATTTCCGGCGACTGTGAGTCCATCGCCCGCCGTACAAGGTTAGATCGACGGCGACCGCCGGTGACGCTACGAGGCGGTTTTGAAGACTTGAGAATTGCCTGAGAGGAGCGAAGGTCGCGGCGAAGACCGAGGAAGGTCGCGAGTAGACCCTGTGAATCGGACCAGTTGAACCACGCGAATGGGCGAGGCAGGCGAGTGATACAAGTTTTGCTCAGGCGGGTGGTCATATAATTTCGAAGCGAATGAGAGCGTAATTTGGACCAAGCGCGATAGTGGTAACTATATATTTTCTTTCGTGGGTTGTTTAAGATAAAGCACTTTGAACTATTATTTATGTTTTAAATAGTGTAAGGTTTTATAAAAAAATATTATTATAGTATAAAATTTTTATATACAACAGTAAAAATAGTTTTAACTAATGATTTTTATTATCATATTAAATTTAGACACGTGTAAAATTTATGCTTTCTTGCACAGTTCAGCCTTATAATTTGTAAACTCTTTTTATGATTTTTGGATCTCCAGTTAAAAATACAGTAGTAATTTAAATCTATAGAAGAAAATATTATAATAAAAATAGTTTGAAATGGCTTTTTTTTACTTGAACTAGTAAACTAAATATCACGTTGTTAGGTTGTTTAGAAGAGTAATTCAAATTAATAGTTTGAACTACAAACAGTGTAAAACTCTCACATATTACAATAAAAAATACTATATAAAATTCTCACATGTTATAATTCTTAAAACCAATTTAATGGTTTATACTACTCTTCCAACCACTGAATTAAAATACGTGACATATACATTTATACTTTTCAATTGATTTTTAAAAGAAAAAAAATCACATTTTAAAAAAGAGAATAAAAATTAATAGCATAATTTTGAGAAAAAAAAAATTAATAGTCTATTTTTTTATCATATATTTTAACAGTTCCTGAAATACCCCTGCACTCCACCTCGACGACGGTTTCTCTATAACGAACGGTGACACCGAGTTCGTCATATAGTAGCGACGTCATCTTCTCCCTCTGTCCTCTTTTCTCTCTCTCTTCCTTTCTCTGCAACCACGTCGGCCTCGTCGCACGCACCACGTCGCCTCAACGAAGCTCCATCAAGTTGAAGATTGTTACAATTGTACGATCATTCCTTGACCTTGCTGCGACATCTCAACGCAGTCGTTCTCAAACCTTGTCATTATCACATCACCGGCGAAGAATCTCCGTCAAGTTGAAACCACAGTTTGCGAAGGAGAAACAATCAGGATGGTCAACGGGCGTCATTGCAAAGCCGCGGGATCGCAAAGCTTGTCACATTGGCGCCGTCGTGATGCCATGAGTGACGATGCTTCTAAGGAGAAAGACAGATAGAGAGAATTTTTCTTATTGTTATTAGTTTTGTTGTGTCCTTAGTTCCTTGCCGTTATATATTTAATGGTGTTGAATTAAAATGGCATGATTATCCCTTCCTTGCATATGCAAATTGCAAAGCAGAAATCTTTCTTAAAAAATATGCAAATTGTAAAGCAGAAACCTTATTAAAAAAAAAAGTTTTATGAAAGGTTCACATACATGCAGTACCGAAGATAGAAATTTTTTGGGCAAGAGAGGTTAAAAATCAACGGTTATAAATCTTCTATAATTATTCCAATCAGTTTGTATGCGTTGAAAATTTTAGACAATAATCTCGTGATTAAGGACGCTAGTGAAGATCTCCTTTTAAGGGTAGAGTCAATTTGAGGTCTCTTGTACTTTTTTGGAAAGTTGATTTCTTAAATTGTAGTGTATTTGCCTCCGTCTCTGCATGTAGGTGGTTTAAGTTTTAATTATTGAATTTAGTTAAAATCATATTACAATATAATGGTGTTTTGGGTTGTGGCTTTAACAATATAGTTCCATCTATAAATAGTGTAAAACATGTTATATTGTAAAGCAAAAATTTATTATAATATAAAACTCTAACGTGTTACAAAATACTGTAGTGTTTGAAAGGGTGGTGAAAACCGTTGATTAGAATCACTTTTACTATAATATGTGAGAGCTTTACACTGCAGTAAATTTTTTTATTTTTACTGTAGCATGTGAAAGCTTTACACTATTTATACACTATTCATAACTAAGTTTGTGGTGAGAACCGTGATTCCCACCACTCAACCAAACAGCCGGTACATAATTAAAACTACAAAGTTACTCTCCTTCTAAACACCACAGTGATAAAAGTATAAATAGAGAACAAAGAATTTAAAATATAAATCTAAAAGCTGAAAAACATCACTCGATTTATATTGCTTTTTTTTTTTCCATGTTATACAGTAAAAATATCCAAAAAGAACAACAAAAAAATAACGTAAAAGTTCAATGTCGTTTCTCTGTGATGAATGAGATGACGTGCACTGTTGTTTTGTTGACAAACGACATGACGTTTTCATCCAAAATGGTCTTTTCAATGTCGTTTTGCTTTATTATCCACTTATCCTCATACTAGTTATAAGCACGTTCGAAGTAATTTGTATTTTTTGTATTTTTCGAATAGGAATATCTAAAATTTAGCTTACTTATCTTTTATTCTCATAATAGTTTGGATGAGTAGAAAAATATTTAAGTATGATTAAATTTGAGAAGAAACTATTTGAGGGGACTAATTGAGAGATATTTATAAGGGTTGTGGTAAGGAAAATTTTGACTAAAAATATTTAAAAAATCACAGATTTGAAAAAAATTATTTTGAGAGAACACAAAATGAACAAAAAAGTTAAATAAGTTAGAAACATATGATTTAAAAAATGAAAAAACAAATAGATTTAAATGCACGCTTCAATCTAAGCAAATCTTTTTAATTTAATGAGAATATAATTAGCAAAATCATAGAAAAAATTAAGTAGGAGGTATTATGAGAAGATATTAGTTGGGAAGGCCACTTAAAAAAAATTTTGAGTAAGAATATATGTGGGAGAAATATTTATGAATAAATTAGAATGAATGACATGAGACAAATAGTAGCTGGATTTGCCACAAGGGAAAAACACATGTGTAAGTTGGGTAATATTAGGGAACCAACATGACAAAAAAAAAAAAGCAGCTTAAATAGAAATGAATACAATTGAAATTTGGGATCAAATTTTTAAAAATAATATTTTAGATGACGCAAAATAATATGTAACAAGAAAAAAAAAACAAAAATATTTTCATGGTACTTAGAAAATATATAAGATATTAAAGAAAAAAGCAACAAAAAAAATACAAAGATGAGAATGAAAAAAATAAAACGCTAAAAATGCAAATGAGAAAGTAGAAGAAGAAAAAAAAATGAGGACGAAAGACAAGGGTGAAAAAAGTGAAAAAATAAAAGTGAAAAGCCTAAAAAACAGGATGAAAAAAAAAAAGAAAGAAAAAGTAAATAAAATAAAATTAGGGGGCATTTCACCAAAACAAAGAAAGAGTTCGTTCCTCTACCACGTGGCAGCAGCTAAGGCAGAGGTGTATAAAGTAATCACATCGTGCAAATAAGAGGGCATGCAAATAAAAAAACCTCTTTTTCCACGTGGTAAATACTAAAAAAACGTCCGACGACTGATTTTTTCGTTTCAATATCGGTTGTTTTTTTTCTTTTTTCTTTTTTTAATGAAGAAAAAGTAAGCTGAGTTTTTTTTGGGTAGGATGGATTGTGGATAAAATATGAGTTTATTTGGTATGCAGTAGTTTTAACCCATTTGATTTAAATATTTGTTTTAAATTGATTTTTAAAATAATAATAAAACATCATATTAATTATAATTTATAAAAGAAAACAAAAATGATAACAGATTTAAACGTAAAAAATAGTTTAAATAGTTGGATATTAAGTTTTTAAAACTGATAATTTAACCTATTTTAAAATGACCTTCACTATTTTACCGTTTTGAACAAATTTAAAACTACCAAACATATGTTTTTGTGGACCAATAAGTTTAAACAATTTAAAATGTTCTAATCACATGTGCCGAATGTATGGATAACTAGTGATTGTGCATATAATTCGGTTAGGTTTCCCTTTTCTTTTTTTTTTTTTCTTTTTTTTTAATGTACATACATAGATATAAAACCCAATCCTGCCTCATTGGTCGTTAGCTTTACCAGAAGTAATTAAATGGAGAGCGATCCCTTCCTTGTTCCGTTTTCCTCGTCTAGATAGGTTAATTTCTCACTCCCTTTTTTAACCACCTATCAAACATGGCCTTAAGCATTTGATAGGTGGCTTTTCAGGACAGATTTCCAAAAGATCCTTCACCTGCTGCAACGTACGCCAGAACACTAATGGAATATGCATGAAGAATCTTTGAATCTATGATTGAGGCAAAAGGAAGAAAAAGGCTGCAGTTTCTGTAAAGAAAAAGTTGAGCACAAAATAAAGACAAATCTGAAAATTAAAGTTTGTGAAATGCCTCCGTAATTAATGGAGGGAAGACTCTGAGGTAGCTAAGGCTGACCTTTTAACTTCTCTTTAACACTCTCCCGCAAGAAAACTGTGGGTCGCACATTGTAAGCTTGGAGCTGAGCATTTTAAACTGTGAGGAGGATACAGGTTTGGTGAGAATCTCAGCTGTTCGTTCTAATATCGGAACATATTTGATTTGTAAGTCCCCACGTAAGACCTTCTCTCGAATGAAGTGGACGTCAATTTCGATGTGCTTTGTTCTTGAGTGAAAGACAGGATTAGCAGCCAAAGCAACAGCTCCAATGTTGTCACACCATATGACCGGTTGAATAGCGAGACGAACTTGAATTTCTTTCGGTAAGGATTGTGTCCATGTGAGATCAGCGGCCATGTGAGCACGAGCATGGTATTCAGATTCCGTGCTCAATCTTGCAACCTTTTTTTGCTTGCACGATGCCTATGAAAGGAGATTGCCATCGAGCAAGACATAGAAATCGCCAATAGAATGGCGATCATCAAGATCACTCCCCCAGCCTGCGTCGGAGAAGGCAACAAGGTCCAAGTGAGTGGCAGGACGAAAGAAGACTCCACGAGTAAGGGAGCCTTTGAGGTAACAAAGAACACGCTTACAAGTTTGCCAATGAGAAATGGTAGGTGAATGAAGGTATTGACTGAGTTTGTTGACAATGTAGGCGACCTCAGGTCAAGTAAGAGTGACATATTGGAGGGCGCCAATGGTGCTACGATAGAGTATGGGGTTATCAAAAGGATCACTGCCATAAAGGCTTAGCTTCTTGCTTGGTGTAGCCGGAGTGAGAAGAGGCTTGGCATTGGACATCTTTGTGCAGGACACGATATCCTCAATGTACTTAATTTAGGTGAGGTGAAAGCCTTAGGAAGAACGAGTTGCTCTAATGCCAAGAAAGTAGTAAATAGGACCCAACCGCTTTAGAGCAAATTGTTGACCAACATGAGTGACGAGCTGGTCAATAAGGTGGGGACTAGTGCCAGTGACCGAGAGTTTATTGACATAACAAGGAGATAGTGGCCCATAAGTGGATGAAGAGAGAGGTGTCAGGTGAGGAATTTTTGAAACCCATTGCAACAAAGAATGGCGCAATCGTTCAATTGGCTAGCCCATTTCCTTTCGGTATAAACTAGAGTTGTTAGTTTGCTAGAACAGGGTTGATTAGGAAAACCTATAAAGAGTGAACCGGATATCTCCTCAGACGTTGAATTTGGAAACCATACGCGCGCAAGGCGTTTGTTTCAAACCATACAAAGCATGATTGAATTTGCAAACATAGGTAGGGCGAGAGGGCTCTTCATAGCCCAGTGGTTGGTGCCTAAAAACTTGTTCTTGAATTAAGCCATTGAGAAATGCGTTGTTGACATCAAGTTAGTGGACTTGCCAATTAAAAGACACAGTAAGAGAGAGTATAATGCAAATAGTTGCTGGTTTTATAACTAGACTGAAAGTCTCTCTGAAAAGTCAATCCCAGGTTTTTGTTGAAAGCCCTTGGCCACAAAACGGGCCTTACGGCATTAGAGAGAACCGCCGCATTGAATTTTGAGCAAAACACCCATTTATAACCAATGATCTTCATGTTTTGAGTTGCTAGGACGAGAGTCCGTGTCTGATTGCGATAGAGAGTGGTGAGTTCGTTTTCCATGGTTGCTTTCTAAGCAGGACTAGAGAGAGCTTGCTGAACTGTTGCGGGATGCTAAAAGAATTTTTTTGGCTTGAATGTTCCGACTCGAGAGCGAGTGATCATTGGGTGTGTTTGTCTTGGCGGGGAAAGGGCAGACTAAAGTAGGGGTGAGTTAGGTTGTGGTGTGAACAGTGAGGAGAGTGGTGTTTGTGGAGGCGAAAGATTATTTTGTAAAGGCGAAGTGTGTAAAGTAGATGAGCAGGGAGATAAAGGTTCCATCGGTGATCCGCTTGAGGAAGGGTTTGTAGCGTGTGAGATGCTCATTGGGAGAATGTTTGTGCTATTGAGAAGATGCAAAGGAATAAAACTTGATGAGAAGGGGGACTGACAAATTTATGATGTGGACAGAAAATTGGATCAAATTTGAAGGAGAACTTATCCTCATTAAAGACTACATTTTTGGAAACATAGATATGACCAGAGTTGGAGAGGCAATTATAGCCTTTGTGATCAAAGCTGTAACGGAGGAAGACACATTTGGAAGTGTGAAAGCTGAATTTATGTGAGTTATAGGGATGTAAGTGTGGGAAACATGCTGATTGGATCAAAATCCAAATAGGGGCTAATATATTAAATAAATATGAATTAAAGGCTATCAGATAAGGTTGTCTAATTAAAAGTGATCAAATTTGGGCTTTGGACTTTTAATGCATCATTAAGTGTGGGCCTCCTATGTGTAGAAACCAAAAGGGTAATTATCAATTTTATGATGGGCTAAATTGGTAATTAAAGATAATTGCTAGGGTTTAGCAATTATATAAAGGGGTTGTGGTCCCCAAGTCAGTACGTACATTATTTTTCTGTTCCCCATCTACAGAGAAATCACAGAGCATTCTGAAATGAGGATTTACGTACCAGACTTGGAAGATCCTCAACCAAAAGACTCAAGAATCACATTCAACAATGGATTCAGGTTAGCTTCCGCATCTTATTAATATTCTTGATGATTTGACATGAATGACCCTGGGTAATGATGGTTTTCATCACAGTTTTGTTCTAACAAGTGGTATAAAAGCCTATTCATGTTAAATCATTGGAAATCAATAATAATTTTTTCATATATGATTCTTATTGAAATTCTCAAATTTAACAATCTATGGTTTTATAAAATTGTTGAATTTGAGAACAATTGATTGAAGAATTTGTTGGTTTAATGTTTTACGGTATGGATTCATATATCAGTTTAATTATTATGGACGTATATATGTGGTTTTCAGGAAAAAAAAAAAAAAAGTCTCTCTTAAATGCTTTATACGGCACGATTGCCGAAAAGAAAATCATTTACTGTTTTGATGTTTTCATTCGTAAAGCAGCTTTTTTTTTTTTTTCTTTTTGGGTTATAACATATATATATATATATATATATATATGCATATGAGTAATGGTTGTAGTTCTGGGAAAGGTACAGCCGGCGGCACCTTTTCCGCCGCCGGCGTAGGACTCCGAGCGCGGCCGTGAGGCCGCGCCGGAAAGACAGTGCCGCGGCCTCTGGCAGCGGTGGAGTGGAGAAATCGGCGGCCATAGAGGCTGCCGCAAAAGAGTTAAAAAAAAAAAGAAGGGCTTTTAAGGACTTTCGCCGGCGGCTGACCCTGTCACCGCCGGC
>CAMOHE010055317.1:31534-58001 GCA_946598075.1 Artocarpus hirsutus
TTATGATGTGGACAGAAAATTGGATCAAATTTGAAGGAGAACTTATCCTCATTAAAGACTACATTTTTGGAAACATATATACGACCAGAGTTGGAGAGGCATTTATAGCCTTTGTGATCAAAGCTGTAACCGAGGAAGACACATTTGGAAGTGTGAAAGCTGAATTTATGTGAGTTATAGGGATGTAAGTGTGGGAAACATGCTGATCCAAATACTCAAAGAAAATTATAATCAAGAATTTGCTTGAACAGCTTTTGACGTGGTGAGATATTGCAAAGTATCGATCTAGGGAGTCGATTGATGAGATATGTTGCTGCTTGAAAGGCTTCCCACCAAACTTTCAATGGCAGACCAGCTTGATCTAAAAGAATAAGTCCAGTTTCGGTGATGTGTTGGTATTTTCTTTCGGTTCGACTGTTTTGTTGATGAACGTATGGACATAGATGACGAAATTGGATATCTTGAGCTACATAAGGAAAGAAATAATGGTATTCACTGCTCCAGTCGGATTGAAGCTATTTGATGGGAAGGTTCAATTGTTTTTCAATCAGCTTCTTGAAGCAAATAAAGATGTTTAGTGACTCAGATTTTTGCTTTAGTGGGACGATCCAAGTGTGTCGAGCAAAATTGTCAAGAAAATGAATATAGTATCGATAACCTTCAAGGGAGGGTATTGGTGAGGTTCTTCAAATATCGGTGTGTAACAATTCTAAAGGTTGTTTTGTTTCAATTAAGGTTGAAGTAAACGGCAAGACATGATTTTTACCGAATTGACAAGCATCACAGAAGGATAAAGCATTCTTTTCATTTCTTGTAAGATTTGATTTATTACAAAGGTTAAGCACAGATCGAACCACTGACAGAGATGGGTGACCCAACTGTAGATGCCAACGATCAAGACTTTTAGTACTATGACTTGATACTTAACTGACATGACCTAATAACTACAGACTCGAAGCAAAGGACGACACTAGACTTGCTAAGATTTTATTGGAAACAGATTTAAGGTTTTTGCCAGGAGCATTCAAGTGATATAGGCCCTCTTCAAGTGAACCGACTAGAAGAACCTTCTCCGAGCTCGTCCTTCACAAAACAACAGTCGTGATGAAATTCAATGAAAACAGAATTGTCAGAAATTATTTCAGAAACACTTAGCAATTTTTTGCTGATTTTTGGACAATAAAGAATGTTTTTGAGGTATAAATTTTTTAGATTAGAGGTCAAATGAGAGTTACCAGTATGAAGAATAGACAGACCTTACCCATTTCTAACAGTGAGACGATCTCTCCTTGTGTTTTTTGAGTTAGAAGGTATAATTACATAATTAACTTTTTTTCTTTTTTTCTTTTGCTGCACTGCCTGCAATGAGCTCCCCCAGCAGCAGGAAAATGGAGTGAAGAGAAATGGTGTTGAGCCTTTTTGTTTGACGTGGAGGTAGTAGCCATGCTGTAATAACCATGTAAAGAAAAAGGAGAATAAAAAGAAAAACAATATAGTTTCAGACACGTGTCAGTGTGCAGTTCATCAAAGTGTTGAAAAAAAGTACATTTTTTCTCTCTCATGGAAATTACTGTATCCATGAAAAATGTCTTTTTATTCCCAATGAAATGCAAAAGTCTCTATTTTCATTCACCAGGACTCTACTTAAATATTATAATGTGTTTAGCAATTATAACCAAAACTTGTGATTGATATAGTATAAGACTCTTATATATTATTATATTTTTAATTAAAATTAATTTTAATTATAAGTGATTTTAAAATGTATGGTACCAAAATCATGATAATCCTTTTTTATCATCCAATGTAAAAATTTCATTATTTTTTCCGTAAAGAAGGAAGATATTCAAAGGAGACAGGGACCTACATCATTTCAGGATCAGGCATAATATATACATACATATATATATATATATCTATGTATATATGTATATAATATATAACCTAATGTTATTCCATCTCCAGTAATTATAATCGCTCTGCTAAACATCACATATCAGAAGGATGAAAACGTAAATTCAAAATGTATACCATAAGAGCAAATGTATGGAAAGCAAATAGTCAGGGAGCCACAGACAAAGAGAGCGTCACCTCATTTACATTCAAATAATAATTAAAAAAAAATATTTTTATTTTATTAGATTAATCGCATAATTGTATCTCTTAGTTTTTATTATTTTTCAATTTGTCTCTCATGTTTTAAGAAACTATAAATGTATCCTTTGAATTTGAAAAACTTATTTCAATTTTATTCCTAACAGACTTTTTTTACTTTAAAAACATAGAGATGAGATAAAAATACCCTTGATTAAGTCTAATTTGTCTATGAATTATAAGTCTTCTCAAGAAAAATTTTTAAAAAATTCTTTAGAATTTTAAAAGTCATAAAACTTAAAATCAATTTTTTGAAATTTGATATTTTGTTTTGGGATTTTTATGCTTTTAATAAATAAAATATTTATCATAATCATTTAAGGGTAATCATGTTATTTTGTTATCTCATGTTGTCCCCACCCTATCGAGTGCCAACTCGTGCCATCATCCCCCAACCACGATGGCCCTAGCGTCGGCCCTTACCCTAGCCAACCCACCTCGTCATTGGTCACTGTCGTCAACCCTTGCCCTAGCCGTTGCCTACGGTCCAGGTCATACCACCAAATTTGGAGAGAGAAAGAAAGAGAGACGGGAGAGAGAGAACGAGAGGGTGGGTGGGTAGGTGGGGAATTTTTCAATTTTTCTAATTTTTAATTTTAAAATTTGAAATCATTATGTTTTTTATGGGTAATTATTGCGTTTTGATCAAAGTGAATTTTTATTTATGTTTGTTATATCTATTGCTTTTTATAGTTTTATATATGTTTTTCTTATTTTGTAATTTTGTTACAATTTTTATTTTTTGAAAAAATATAGTATTAAGAAGCTATTTAATGGATGGAGAATATTTATAATATTTCTAGACGTTATCAACATAATTCGTTCAATAATATTATAATTAAAAAGAGATTTTCAAAAAAATATATATTTTGATCCATAATTAGAATGAAATTTATAGTTACAAATATATTGAAATAATATAAACTCCTTTTTTATTTTTAGCAAGGGGAATAAGGTTATTTCTAACTTTATAATTAATTACAAACATTTTTTGTCATATATAGGAGTATTTTGAACATTTTAATTAAAATTAACGATCAAATAACGGTCAATTAATTGAGGAGATCTTTCTGTAGTTACATTAAAAAGTCAATAGGTGTTAATGTTAATGTAATTAGTTTTGTTTAAAGTAGGGGTGGCAATACCGGTTGGGGTTGGAGTTAATTTTTACAAAAATTAAGTCGACACTAACTCGACTTGTGATATGAACAGGTTGAGAATTCTCAACCCTAACACAACCTATTTTGATACGGGTTGGCACGAACACAACCCATGTCAGCCCGTTTTTTATGCATAGTGTCAAAAAATAATAACCCGTGACCTGTTTTTTACCCTTATCCTGCCTATAACCCGCCTACGCTAACATATATAACATTAAACAAAAATAAAATTAGAAGAGTTTCATACCACAACAACAAGAAGATGAGTAATAAGAGATGAATGGTTTGATCTCCTAAGGGCTTATATTATATCTGAAATAATATTAATCATAGGAAAAAAAATTTAAAGTTAATTAATTAAACACGAGTCAAAAACATGTCATTTTAGTGTCAGACTGGTTAACCTAAACATGATCTTTTTTTGACGAGTCAGTTTTAAATCGACATTAAAATAATTTGTGGTTAAATTTTTTAACACTAACTTATAAAAATACATGTTAGATTTATAGCGTGTCATCGTGCTGTAATATGTATTGTTGGCCTATAGCAGAGGTGTCTTTGTAATCTTAATCCTAAATGTATTGGACGAATTAAGGTCAGCCACTGCTTCTCTCGCACGCAAAACCACCTCCCCTTCAGCCTTTGCAACGACACCCCCGGCCCTTCAGTCTTTGCACTGAGCGATTGAAGCAAGCTCTTCGTCAACCCATTCTCTCTCTCTTCTCTTTCTTCCGAGGTAATATTTCTCTATAGCCATTGATTTCTATCTGAAGAAAACATTTGTACAACAAAACATTCTCCCTCACTTTTCCACTCTTTCTCAGCAACCAAACATGGCACTATTACTAACAAGTCTAAGGTTTTTCGTCCATATAATTTTGTTCAATAACGGCTTGCGGTTTTCGCCATTTTTGTTTGACAGGGAATCCAGGGATTTATTTTATGCTAGTCTGTTTGTCGTCTCAAATCTTCGCCTAATTCTTAATCTGCTAGTTGGATTCGTTCCTCGCCGAGAAAACTTTTAGATTTTTTTGCGTCTTCGGAAGATTTCTTTTTGGCATTGAGCTTCATTATTATTGCGGCGATGGTTGAACGGAAACAATTCAAGACGAAGCTCTGTGTATTATATCAGAGAGGCAGGTGTTCGCGTCAGAATTGCTCTTTCGCGCATGGAGACGCGGAGCTTCGGCGTTTCTCTGGCTCTTTTCATGGTAAATTGCTCCTCGGGTCGCCGGTATCTGTTATCCGGCGAATTTGTGCTTTTGTCTATTTGTTTTTTGCTAGAAATACATTTTTCTATTCTGTTCTTATGCCGCTCTTACGTTCTTCGTTGGAGTTGTTATTGAAAAGGGAAAAAAATGATTTTGGTTGGATTTGGGATTGTTGCACTTCCAATTTAGGAAAATTGCGTAGAAATCTCAATGAATAAGCTCAAAATTGGGTTTTATATAGCTATGCTATAAACTGTGGAGTTTTATACAGTATTGTGGTATACAAGTATGTATACGTCTATGGCTTGCTTGTATGCTAGTGTATTTGAGGTTTATGAGTCCAGCGTGTAGAGACGCTATCAAGATATCTTGTTGAGAGACATGTTGCCAAATCAAGACTAACAGGGTTATTGTTTGTTCAGGATGGATTTTTGCTGGTTGGTTAAATTATGTTCGATTATGGTACCTCTGTAGGGAACTTTTATCGTCATAATGCATCTTCAATGTGTTATCTTGGTTCAGAATTAGGTTCTTGTGGAATATATCATTCATTTTATTAAGACCACATCCAACTTGGCAAATATTTCAATCTTTAATAGCCAGATCCGGCCATTTTCCATAATCACGGAAGTTGTGGTATTCACTTCATTCATTACCTCTCCTTGATTGACACCACTGAGGAATTCTTGTGATGAAGAAAGAATCTTCATGTGATGGGAGGCTGTCAGAACAAATGAAATTGTAACGCATTTTTGCTCAAATGGTATTTTTATCTTGACATGGCACCCTGGAGAAATCTCGACCATCCTTCTTGTATATTATTCTTATTGCTCAACAACAAGATGGGAATGCCAATTCTTCTCTGTTCAATGCATCTTTGATCTATGAAGGTTATCAGTTATCTCAACGTATAAGCTCAAAACTTGGGTTTAGTATATCTATTCATTCATTATATGAAGGCCGTAGTTTCTATGGTTCCTTTGGATATGGCAAGGAGGCACAATTTCTATTCATTGTAATGTTACTCATGTTGTTCGATGTAATGGTAAGCGTAGCCTTGTTGTTGCTTATTGCCTGTCTCCGTGTTTTGTATGAGTGACACACTGACCTTTCTAAGATATGCTTTATGGAAATTTTTCTGTCTTGGGCTGTAGGAAGGCGGGACTTTGAAGAGGGTGATTTGAGGGATAAGATTGGCGGGAGGCATTCTCCAGAGAGAATACATTCACCAGTGAGAGATGCAAGAGGGCGAAACACAGTTCGCGGTAGAAAGCATTCTTACCACTCTTTTTATTTCCTTTAGTTATTTATTGCTATTTTCCCTGTCTTTTTCCTCATCTAGTTATGCCTTCTTCCTCAAATGGAGTTCTAGTTATATTATAGACTAAAACTAGCAAAGTACACTCTGGGATTCTAATTTGTTGTTTCTTTTGGTAACATTGGATTAAATATATTACAGCACTCAGGGGTAGATATTAACATTTAATCATTAATAATTCTTATTTCCTTTATTTCTTTAATTAATTTATTTATTTAGTTTTATATATATTTTTTCGTTTTGCTGGAATTTGAGCTGCAGAATATTTCCTATCTGGATCCCTTGACACTGACAGAGAAAGGTGATTTTGGTTTTCCTTTTTCTTCTGCAGTTTTTTGGGTTCTCTTTAAATTGTCTTAGATTTTATTTATTTAGTTTTATGTATTTTGGGTAAATTTATGATGACTAAATATGAAGATCAAAGAAGCAAAAAATGAGGCTGTAGGAAGTTTGAAACTTTGTCTTCAATAGCGCAGGGTTAACAACAGATTGCTTTAGAGCCAATTTCATGTTTATGCTTCTTGATGTCTGTATTTATATTTAATCTAGAGAAAAATAGCCGCAACATGCTAACATCAACTAACGTTGGGGCATTATCTTTTGAACATGTAGAATGAGACACGCGTACCTTGTACACAAAATTCCTAAATTCCTTTTGTGGTGGCAACTTCACTGGAAGCCAGCACAATTCTGATCATTGTTATTTCGCTTTATGATTATTGAGCAAAAGCATAGGCCCTAGTGTTATCATTCCTAGGGGTCAAAGCAAGTTAGGATCTCTCTGTTTGTGATTTTCCTAAATATTTTCCAGTTGATGTTCTTTTTACAGAATGTTGTGCACATAATTTGACTTTAAACATGTACACAGTGACAGAAAACATAAGAAAAAACAGCGGTCAGATGGCCAAAGTGATATCTATGGAAGTCTGAGATCCTCAGATGCTGCTGAATACCAGGCTAAAGGAGGAAAATATACAAGTGATTCAAGAGCTGTTCTTGTGAAGCAGGTTTTGAAATTTTCTTTAAAGTTCGTTATCCTAAACACATTGCAGATGGACTCCTAGTTTCATCTGAAAATTTGCTGTATTTTATTTATTCTGTGATTGTGTGCAGTTAAAGCAAGTGGAGCTAGATATTGAGGGGCTTGATTACCACAAATCTCAACTAGGGGTCAGTTTCTGCTCTGAAAACTAGAAGACGTAATTTTTATATTCAGTTTATTACGGAAGTAGTAACTTGCCAGTCCTGTCTTTTGTTACATGGACAGTCAAAACGATTCATGGTATATTGGTAATCGCTAATGATGACACCTATCACATCTGTCATGTTACTGATATTTGTTCACACTTTGCATCATGGTGCAAGATTCAAAATGTCACGGTGGATTTTGGGGGGTCTTTTATATAGATATATGTATGCCGCTTCATAATAAAGTATGAGGAAATAACGGAAGTATGTTGTTCATAGGTCAAACTGGAGGAGAAGGTTCAAGAAGTCGACAGTCTTACTTCAAAAATTCAGGAGCTTGAGGCTCAACTATACAAAGAAAGAGAGGAAAATAAAAGGTTTAACACTGCAGCATGTTTGCAACTTGTCATTCTTTTTTTCCATTAACTGTTTATTGTTTTACAAGGTTTTGCCTTTTGCTGAGCTATGGTCGTATTCAGGATGCTGTCCAAAATCAGCAAGTTTGTCAAGGCACATGATCGTTGTACACAGATTCAAGATGAACTAGATAGGTAAGTTTTTTGATTTGTTTTTCTTTTTTATATTCCTTTTGTCTTTGCATGTGTTTGTTGCTTGAAGACATTTTTTTTAATGTTTGGAATTATAAACATGATGGATAATTGAGTTTCAAGCTTGTGATGTAATTGAATCATTGAAATATGTAGATCAAAAGTTTGGCTTCATAAGTTGGGAGATGAGCTTGCCTCTGATATCAACAAAATTGGTGCTAATGAAGAGGATTCCAGCATCAATATTGTGAGTGATGGTGAGGCTACTGGTTTTCTCAGCCCACGCAATGAGGCAGGATGTTGGTCAGTCTCTCATAGAATCAAAACAAGGTGGTAATTTATTCAAGATTTTCAACCATACTATTTTATAATTATTCGTTTTTTCTAATCTCTCATTTGCTTTAGTTAGTTTTCTCTGACGTTGGGGTGTGTCGTTGTGGAAGTTCTTTTAAATTTTGAACCTCATTTGCTGTTTGTGGGAAAGTGGGTTCAGCATAAAAGCCTCTTCAAGGTTTTTTTTTTTTTGTCTGAGGAAGGTTTATGAATTTTTTAGTTGGTAGATGACTAGTTGGCGACTTGGAGCAAAGTAGTTTTTCAACTTTGTTGTCAACAAAAATAAATACTACTATCTCAACGTTAAATTACTGATCCATAAATCATTTTGTGTGTGGGTGTATATTCCTTTTGAGTTACCCATAGTTTTTAATTACTGTACATGCTGGACGGTGAATTACAGAGATTTCATTTTAAGTATGGCCTGACTGAATTACAGAGATTTCATTTTAAGTATGGCCTGAATTATTAGTGATATTTGATTTGAAGTGGCCTGTCGTTCTCTGCATGGTCTTTATTGCGGGCATGTACCAGCTGATTTAGCAAAAGCACATGTGGACGCACCTGTCAGATTGAAGAAAGTGTCTCAGTGGAATACTCCTGTTCAGTCAAATTATGAGAAGGAAATTGAGGCGGTGGCCAGCAGAAATGGCCGGTCAAGCCCTCTTGGAAATGAAAGCAAGCGTGACAGCAGAAAAATTGTCAATGTCCTCTATGCAGAAAAGGTGCATCTTTTATTCTTCTATTGATTATGAACACATTTTCCTTCTTTTTACAAGATGGCATAATCTTTGGTTAAATTAATCAGTAGCTAAGAATTTACCTTTTAATTTCTAATGTCGTATGATGCCAACTCGTCAAAAATTTTCTTTTGGGCAAGTAGAACCCTTAATAAATATGATGATATCGATACACTATTCAGTTGATTGCGTACCTATTGGAACACGCTAAATAGTTCAAATGTTTATTGTTTTGAGTCGTTCCATGTGTATTCCTTTCCTCCAGACAAGATCCTGCTGCTTTTCTGCACAGCATTAAAGGATTAAAAGGCAAAAAAAAAAAAAAAAGTGTTGAGCTGTTGGTATTTGTATTTTCTTTATATTGACGTATTGTAATGCTTTGTGCAATCGAATTTGCAGTTAAAGAGCATGGATTCAAGGCTTGTATTGCCATCGACCAGTATGGCTGCCCATGCAGTTGATGAAGTTGAAATCGAATTGGAGGATAATATTGGGGTGGTTGGGCCTGCTTCTACAAGAGTTGAGAATGAGAGCAAGGGCTTGCCACTTCCACTTCCTCCACCTCTTCCGATCTTGAAAATTAATTACTCACAGGTTAGTACTTTCATTAAACGCAAATCTTTCATTCAACTTATTCTTCCTGCTTTCGTTGTTGCACACTTTTTCCTTTATAAACCATGATCTGAGATTTGTTGTTGCTACTACGTATTAGATTTATTGTTTATGTGGCCGTCACATTGAAATGCCTTAAATGGGCCCTAGCATGCATGTGTGCATACGTACATACATATTCTAATAGTAGGTTTCAGAGATTTTTGTTTAGAAAATTGTTTTTTTGGTTGCAGTACGAGGGTGACGATGCGAATATAGACGTGGATGGGGTTGAAGAGGAGATGGTGCAGTTGGATATAGTTTGATATTTGAGATGGTAGTAATTTCAAGGGTATATTTTGTTGGTCATTTTATAATTTAGATAGAAAGGATTGTTGACCGAGAATGTACAGATAAGTTTGGTTTAGTAAGATGGATTTTTTATTTTTATTTTTATTTTTATTTTTTAAATTTTATTTTGGCCTGACAGTTAGCCATCCGACTTTCCCTGCATCCATGTCACCCATTTTCTTTTTCTTTTTGGTAAAAGAATTTAATTTTGCTTTTTCCTGAGGTTTGTATTTATTTTGTTTCATTTGTGGTTTTCAAAATGAAATTATTAGGCTACTTGGCATTCTCAGTTTCAACTAATATTTTTAGTTAAGAAAATTGTATTTTGCATCCTAAATTATTTGTTTTTTGCAAAATGCATTTCGAATTTTCAATTTTGACAAAATGCATTTTGAATTTTGAAATTATTGGTAATTTTTATTATATAACAGTAGAAATTTCAATTAATTTTTTAGTTTAGTTTTGTTCAGTTTTGTTTGTTTGTTTGTTTTTTATTTTATTTGGTTTTGTTTTATTTTTATTTTTATTTTTTGTCTGTGAGTTCCTATAATTAGTGTATATGTAATCTGTTTTTTCAATTTATTTTAGTTTTTTTAGAAAGTGTTATGCTGTATTTAATGTAGATAACAATTTTATTAGATAACTAATATTTGTTAAAGAATTAGTCAATGCGATGAAACAAAAGCATAAAACAGCATATCGCAATTTTTTTTCTAAATTTGTACTTGTTTTTACTATTTTCTTTGATAAAGATTAATGAAGGAAAAAAATTTATAGGTGCGTCAATGCATCAATTTTTCGTTATTGAATCAGGAGGCAAAAATTTTCTTGTAAAACACTAATGAGACGCTTTGGTGCGCCGCCAAGGGAAGATTCGCAGGGCTGGATTTTGGTACCACCTCTAGAATGGTTGCCTGACTCCTGGGCCCTCCGGGGCCCTTGGGACAATGCGATGAGGGTGTTGCCAGTGAGTCTGCGACGTTTCCGGGTTTGGGTGGTTGTTTGGGGGGGAGCCAGGGGGCTTTGGGGGGTGGTTTTCGACGTGCATTCTGGCCACCATGTTTGTGTGCCGGAGATTCTGTTCCTTATGCTTTTATTGCTTGGCAGCTGGACAGGCTATCTTTTTCTTTGTGGGTTGGAGAAGCGTAGGTGCTCGGCCTTCGTCTTTCGGGACTCTGGTCTAGGGTTCTTTAGGGGATGCGTTTCTTTAATCGGTGGAGGAGGGCGATAGCGAGTGATTGTCGCATCGAAAGGTTGTCTTCCTCTCCTTTTTTTTTTTTTTGGTGGTTTGCAAGCTGTGTTGTGGCTTCCGTGCTCAACCTTTGCAATGGTGGATTGTTGGCAGGGATCTTGTTGGTGACTTATGCATTTTTCTCTTCTATTTTATATTTGTGCTTGTCAAATAAAGATGTTGATGTTTTTACCGTTTAGCCTTAATGTGTTCCTGTTGTTTTATTGATTAGTCATTGTATTAATAGAAGTGCTCTTCTCACCTTCCGTGTAGGCTTTATGTCTAGTCTGCAAGTCTTTAGTCTTTGCGGTATTGTGATTGGTCTCAGTGCTTTTGGACTCTCAATATCGTTCGATCAGAGTAATCTATTTTGATGACTTTATCTACGTGGTCGTTATTTAACTACATAATATTAATACTTGAACATATTTTAATATAAGGTACTTAGATTTGCAGATTAAATTTGAAACGTAATATAATTTCTTAAAACTTATTCTTTTAAATTTAACATAACAAGAATAACTTGTTAAAACTTAATTTTTTAAAACTAGCATAATAATTTTTTAAAAATTATTCTTTTGACACCTTTCCTCATTTAAAATAAAACTTCAAAAACATTTCTAAAACTAAATGTTATTATAGTTTCTTACTAGAAAATTTACATATATTTGTTGCATTTTCTATTGCAACACATTATTTTTTAAAAAATCTTAAATAATTTTAAACTAAGGTTGCATGACTACAACCTCGGTCTCTAGAACATACTTTCGTAACACTAACTAATTATTCATACATATATAATTTATAAAACATTTTGCAAAAAATACATATTGCATAAGCAGCATCCATTTCGCATCTCCACCATTTATCCACTACTTGTCACTGCCCATCAAGTGTTACTGACAGGTTCCTTACCTACAATATGAACATACTTAAATGAGCTTTCGTTCAGCAAGCAGGAAGTTAAACTTGCAAAACAAGATTTAAAATCATTTGATAAATATGTACGAACATTTTATGCTTTCTTATCAATTTGTTTTATAATTAATTATTTAAGTCTTATCTTATCATACTGCTTAGGCCCACGTGATCGTACCGGTTGTGCAGGATCCTCGGGAAGTTAGGGTTGACGAGGTCCCAACAACATCGAGATCATAAAGTGTACTAAACTAAACTGAAGCCTTATTGTAGGTCGAGAGGTTAGTACGACATCCTTAACTTATCTTGTTTTATTATGTATATGTAATATAACATGTTACTATATAGCACCATACACCAAATATTAAAAACATTCTTAATTGAAAGTGAGTAAACAATATATTTTAATATAGTGTATATCACCTAAACAATATAAGATACAAACATAGCATATCTTAACTAAGTAAATATGAACTAATAGAATATGACAGGGCATAACACTGAACATGCATTTTATAATTTTAGAAAATCATGTAAAAACGTTCTATTTGAAAACTATTCATACTATAGACGAAATTCCTACAACCTGTTTTTTGAAGTAGGTTTTTTTACTCGCCAAGATTTTCTATCCTCTATGGACATATTCTATATAGAAATACCTATTAAGAATATAAGAATAACTTATCTTAAATTTTAGCCTAATTGTAAAGATTTTGATAATTTCATTTGATTGTACATCCCTTTATCAAACTATTGTAAAAATCATTATTTCTATTATAAGGATTAATTAATTAAATCCTTGTACTTCTAATTTTGCTTAATTGCCTTTCCTAATTTGTACAAAGATTGATAATGAATTAATTTAGATAATTAAGTATCTATAGTTACTAAGTTTATATGACTTCAATTAACTAATTTAATAATTATATATCTTTGTAATTGATGAACTAGATTCTTGATAACTATTTTCCCAATTCATTTTTTGGTCTTGTAATTGGTTAAAGACGCATTAAGCTTAAAAATGAACCTAAGACGTTTTATACGTCGTATCGTTAAAACTATGATCCGAGTGGCTTCTTGGACTAAAACGGGTGTTAGACCCATGTATAGCGTCGTAATACTAAAAATCTAGTGTATCAGGTTTCCTTAATAGCTGTTTGAACGTTTACGTAAAAACTGTTAAAGTTTTGTGACACAAGGCCGCACTTTAACTATATCCATTTAACTAAAAATTTCGTATCAAAATCACACTTTAAAATATCGTTTGAAATTGATAAAACACTAAATCTAAGGTTTATATAGTTTTTCGTGAATGCTATAATTTCTTTGTTTGCTAAAAACTTGAATTCTATAGCTGCATGATCATTTATTTACAAAACTAGTACCAGGAGATACTTTTTCAGTTAGTTTTAAAAATTAGTGTAAAAATTCTATGTTCTAGACAACTTTTCTTTTAAAGTTTTTCCTCATGAAAGTAACTTATTCTAAATACAAGGTTCAAGCTTTTATGATCATTTTAAATCCAGTCCACTATCTTTAACATAGTCATTTCTCGGTTATTATTTTTGCAAACTTTATGGGTTAAAAAGTTTTAACATGCTTTATTAATTCAATTTAAAGTCTATTTTAGAAATAAATTTTCGTAAAAGTTTTTTTCATAAAAGTTCTTTGTCTTTTAGCAAAAATTACGTTTTGGCCTCGAAATTGCCCAAAACTTTGAAAAGCCATTTCGGCCCACAAATACAATTCTTGGATAGTTTTAAAAAATTGTCCATAATTGTATCTTAGGTATAGATTTTGAAAAAATTTTCTTCATGAAAGTTGTGAAGAGTGTTTAGCAAAAATTGTAATTCGGACCTGAAACGGTTAAAAGCTATGGCAACCCATCGGAGACAGTTTTGAATAGCAAGACAAAATACTTTTTTACTGCTTTGGCAGTTTTTAGAAAACCTATTATTATAGAGTTAAAATTGTAGTTTTGTTTAGTCATGAAATTTTGTTTAAAACATCAAAATTTAAAAGTTTTGTGTTAAAAAATATTTAAAAATCTGACTTTAAGGCTTTCGGTTTTACTATCAAAATTTGTGGAAAAATTTTCCACGACATCAAACATGCGCTCAAATAATTGGGATTTCGTTTGTTTCTACTTCCTACTGTCATATTATTATGTGTCAAATCGGAGCCACTGTAATCTAGGAGATGATAGTGTAATCACGTGATAACTCCCGAATTTCACAGTCGAATTATTATTTAAAGGATCTTCTTTAGACAACTATTATTCAAGGATATTCCTTTAGACGGGGAGTGATTTACATGTCGTATATAGAGTACTTGCCTTGCTTTTGTCTTATATGCTCAGGAAACGATAATGAGCTAACGAGTCAACGACAAGGGATCAAGAAACAAAAATCACCTATATGCCTACAAATACAAGAAAGGACATGACAGGAAGGACACACAAAACGACATGATTGGAAACTGAACGACGCAAAAGTAGAACGACAACACGATGACCTATAAAACGATGACAAAGGAAACGACAGTCAAGAGAGAAAGCATCAATACACTTGAATCGACATCATTGGAGAAGAAACGCCATCAATGTAAAAACAAAAACAATTGAAATAATAACAATGACCAGGAAAAAAAAAAAAGACTCAAGGAAACGACATACAACCAGAGACTATGCAAGAAAAACAACGTCAATTCAAAAAAAGGTAGATCACATAAAACGACGATGAACAGAAGGGATATCTACATAGAAAACGACGACGACAAACAAGAAGACATCACTAGGAAACGACAGCATGTAAAAACAACCAAGACGTGGAAGGCAACACAATCGGAAAGAATAAAATGACAAAAAAGGGCATTAACATGGAAAACAAGAATACAACAAACTTACAAAAAGGCCAAAACGACAAACATTAGAAAACGCCGATAACCTGAGGAAACGACAAGAAACTAAGGAAGTAGAAACAACATGAATTTAAAAGGGTAAATAGCTCTAGAGATCCCGGAACTTTTAATATTGAGACAATTTGGTTCTTAAATTAATTTAATGGACTAAAATAGTCAATAAAATTTTAATAGTATAACAATTTAGTCCTTAATTAATTCAATAGGCTAAAAAAGTCTTTCAAACTTTTAGCATTGTGATCATGTGGTTCTTGAATTAATAATATAATAAAATAGTAATAATTGATGCGATGGCATTATGATGGCACAGTCCCACAGTGTGGCTAGTTGAGTAAGATAACTGCTAGGATAATTTGTCACAATCTTAAAAGTTTAAGGATCATTTTAACCTATTAAATTAATTAATTCAATAACCAAATTATCACAATATTAAAAGTTGAGGAACTTTTGAAGATATTAACCAATTTAATAGCTACAGCGATCTAAAGAAGAACATTAAGGATCAACAATATATTGTATACAGAAGAACATTAAGGATCAACAATATATTGTATACAAATAACGACAAACGAATAATATTATTCGTATAAAACACCAATGAAAATGAGAAGAACAACAACAAATAAACAACAAGAAACACGAAAACGACGTCATTGGGAAACGATAGCTTTTACAACAAAAATACTCTCTCCCCATCCGGGGGGGTCCCCCCCCTCCCCCCCTTTTCTCTCTCCTCTCTCTCTCTCTCTCTCTCTAGATGACTCAATTTTTCCTCTATCAATATTTTGGTGCGTTGTTGCTACGACGGACAATAATCGTCCTCAACTCTATCTTCACTTCTTTTAGAAACCTAATAACATGGAACCTTCTATATTGTTTCTTGAAAAGCTCAATATCCGTATAAAAATTTTAAGGAAAATTTAGTACCTCAAAAAGAGAACTAAATCGTTTTTCTTCTCCATATTATCTTATACTTTGAAGAGTATTGTTCATGTTACTTTGCTGAATCGACACACGCACAAACAAAGAAGAAGAAGGAACGACTGTTAAATATGAGAAGGAAAAGAAGAAGAAGAGATAAACGACAATGTATGTGAAAACGACAGCACAAAGTGAGACTGATAATTATCTAATTTAATCTTAACATCTAATCTAACATTATATTAAGAAACTTTAATGGGCTACTGTGCACTTTTCACCAAAACATGTGTTTTGGTTGAAAGTAGCTTTTCTTTTCTTTTTAGTCCCTCCTTACTTTTTCTTTTCAGTTCTTAACCCTTCTTCTTTTTTTTCTTTGCAAATCCTTCTTTCTCATTTTCTTCCCTTTTTTCCTTTATTCATCCCCTGGTTTGTCTTTTTTTCCCTTTTAGTCCTTACTACTTTTTTTTTGGCTCTCTAAGGCCTTTTATCTACTATTTTTCATACTACCTCCTTAATTTTTTATATGATTTCTACTAAATTTATTTTCTTTAAATATGTTCTACTTATCAATATGTACACAATACTCAACCAAAGCACATGTTTAATTGAAATATCATCATTTCGGCGCATTTGCTTTTGTTTATAGTTTCTATTTCTTAATTCTAATTAGTGTTTGTAGTTTGCTTTTCTAATTCTTCCGATTGAAATGACTTTTCTTCAATGTATTGTGCATATTTTTTTCTTCCGTAATTGCCTTTTTAAAATAATTTCTTTTTTTTTTTCAAATGTGTCCCGGTTTAAAGATTTTTTTCCCTCACCTCCTTTCAAATTCTTTTTCCTCAACTGTATTCCGAAATAACTTAGAGTCTAATTTTATCAAAGTAATTTTTTCTTCAAATCTATTTTGTCAAATTTGTCAAAATAATTCTAATTTCTTTAACAAAACAATTCAACGAACTAAATACGCACGTACTTTTTGACTAGTAAAAAAGAGGGATAGAGCACCAGGAAATCCAGTGATCGGGACTAGCAGGAAGAACGATGTAGGAGAAACGACAATGGGAAGAAACGTAAAACGACAACAACATTAATGAAACGACAAATCAAAATAAGATTGACTTAGTCTTCCAACAAATGAACAAAGAGTTGGTCGTCACTTTTGAAGTTGTCACCTTTTCTTGTGCTCATGCTTTGTTTGGCTAGTTTGAAGTCAAGCTTAAGATTGACTCTTTCAAGTACTAATCCCAAGAGTGACCTCTTCCTTTGACTTTCCAGCCCAACATTTGAATTTGATCAATCTGATCTCTTCAGACTTCAAGGCAAAACGCTCAACAAATAACTGCTGCTATTAATGCTATACTGTAATTGACAAGTTTATGTAGGCAAAAGATGAAATGATTGTTTTTTATTATAGGCAACTACTAAATAATAATCGTGTAACTTTTGGTAGTACTCATCTCTGGGTCACTCTAGAAAGGCGGGGATGATAGTCTTTTATAGGAATCAAGTCGAGTCCATTGATCATGATGAAATTAAAATTCCACTTGACTTGGCTAGATGATCAAGTCAAAGCGGGATCGAGCTTTGGCTGTTTGTGTTAAAATAATTGATAGTATTTGTTTTTAAACCCTTGAACAGTATATATGTGTGCGAATATATATATAGGTTTCACCTCAAATCTGACACCCTGATAATGACTAGTCTGAAACTTATAACTTTTTTTGTTCACGAATGTTTCTTTATTTGTGTGTTCGCAAATAATTTGAGTGTTATATGAGTCCACAAACAAAGTTATATTTGCAAATAAAAAAGTTATAAATGCCAGATTAGTTCAGTCTCAGAACCAGAGAGCAATCCTGAATACACAAACTAGATTTATGCAAACTTGAAGAGTTTAAACCGGTGCAGCCTTAAAAGGAACTTTTAATTCTGACGTCATTTAGTATCTAAATTTGAAAAATCCTTGAAAATATGATCGAGTGATAATAGATATTGTTAACCAAGAAACAGAAGTTAAGAGTCTCAAATATCAAAATTAAAAAAGTTCAAGTTCAAAATTGTAAACTAACCAAAAGTTTCTGGTGCAGTTCGTACAAGAATCGTGGGACATTTTGTTTAATTAATTGATGTCTATTAGTTATCAAACCACAATTGCATTAAGTTTTTAAAATTAAAAATTAAGATTCCGGTCAAAAGATGTCGATCAGTTCAAGGTGCTCCAACACAAAAAATTATTATTATAAAATAAAAATTGTGTTTCGTCGTTTTGTTGACCGAGTCCAAGTCTTTTATTCAATTTGTCGAAATCCCAGAGTAATCAGCAAGTCTTGTTGCAAAGCAACCTTCTACTAGTTCAGTCCTCGTCTTTTAGTATATGTTGTAACTTTCTAATTCAATTCATTGCACGTCGCACATGAAAGAAAGGTGGAAGTGTGAAAAAAAAAAAAAAAAAAGATGGCCCAAGACAGATACCTGAATTGGCTATAAAGAGAAGGATAAATTAAGGCAAAAGCTCAAGACGTTAAAAAAAATAACAATAAAAATTAAGATGAAGGCTTTCCTTATACTAATTAGCATTCTTCTGGCTACAGTTCTCTTCTTTCCCTCTTCCACCCAAGCTCGAGAATTGAATGCAGGTGAGAGCATGCTGGCTTTTTATATATAAATATATATACATATATATATATATATATATATATATATATATAGAGTAACGTTCTTTGTCAACATTAGAATGTCTCGAGACAAAAGTTGAGCAGTAGAATTACTGTAATTACTAGGACCAACCTGATTCATCATCTTGATCAACATAATTTTTAGAATACAGTTATTTAACCAGATCGTTATCGATTTATGTGCTTTTTTTTATGATTATGGCAGCAGAAAATGGACCAATTAGTTGGAAGGCACTCAACCCAAATCAACCAGCATACTGCCGCCGCAACTCCCCCTACCATTACCAACCATGCATACCTGCAAAGCCAAAGAATAGGCCGAAAAATTAGACTTGTACCAAATATAGTGGCAGACCTGGTTGCAATATCGGCGTGGAACCTGGCGAAATAATAATATCGAGACACCATTGGCCCGTTTGGTTCAAAGTTTGAGCACAAATTATGTATAAAAAAAAAGTTAAAAAAATGAGTTTAAACTGCGAAACAAAGAGGCTGCAAGAGTATTACCGAGACTTTTCAAGTGATGGGGACTGAGCCCTGAATGATCTGCACTGCATATTATATGTTATTAATTTGTTAAATTTGTTTGTGTCACATCATCTAAGTGTTATAAATTTAATGAGTAGACAATCTTCAATGCAAGCGCCAAAAGGTATGATAATAGGTTACTGGCGGTAACCAAGCAACTACTTCTGCGTCGGCAGTAGTCTACGGTGTAGCCAGAAGTAAGATGTCCGGTTAATGAAAGTAGTATTCATATGTTATTTGAAGAATTTGGCTGCGATCTTTGTTACTTATAGTAGTATACCATGTTGCGACCGCTAATATGTTGTGCTACTGCCCAAGGACGGAGCTACGAATTTTTGTCAAGGGCTAATGATTAAGACAAAAATTTAATCAAAATTAATATCTATTAATACATTACAATTGTCTTGGATATGTTTCATGCCTTAAAAATGTTAGAAATTTAGAATGAATGGTTTTTTTTTTTTTTTTTTTTCATATTGAATATGTGAATAATATGAATCTTGAGTAT
This sequence comes from Artocarpus hirsutus, assembly GCA_946598075.1. NCBI lineage: Eukaryota > Viridiplantae > Streptophyta > Magnoliopsida > Rosales > Moraceae > Artocarpus > Artocarpus hirsutus. The sequence continues at coordinate 50,829 of CAMOHE010055317.1, forward strand.
TTAACTAACAACATTCTCACTCAATGCCACAAGATCGAAAGTAAGTAACACTCTCGGCACTGTTCTCCAAAAATTCTCATTTTTAAAACATTATTATCACCTATTTTAAAAACAATGCTAAACTGACCCTTTTTGTTTGCACCCTTGGCTGATATCATATAAAAGGTGAGTTTTTTTTCCCTCTACTTTGGTCTATGAGTCTCTGATATTACATATAAGACATCAGATAAGACAAAAAAGGAGTAGAGGAGTGTATAGAGAAAAAAAAGAGTAAGTTTTTTTTCCTTTCATATGTTTTTTTTTAAATAAAGGCTTTTATTGGACCCACTTTATTAGACTATTAAACTAGGTTAAATGTTTTTTCTTTTAATATCGAGTGGGAGTGGGCTTTAAAAAATTCAAAAATTGTAGGAAATGCTACTTTTTTATAACTATTTGTAATAAATAGCAACTTTTGAAAATATTTCTAATAAATGTTAAATTTATGTTGTAAATAATTTATTTATTCCTTTGTTTACCATGTAAATAATTCTTATTTGCATAATAAATTCATTTAATGTGGTGTAAATAGGAATTATTTACAGGATAAACAAAGGGATATAAATGAATTTATAGTGCAAATAATCTATTTACCCTCTTTTTTACGATGTAAATATTTCTTATTTACATTCTAAATAAGTTATTTTACATTCTAAATCTACTATTTACTATAAATATTTTCAAAACCTTATATTTACTTCAAAAAGTTTCAAAATTTTGATATTTCCCTCATTGTCCCTTTAAAATCTGAGAGCTGTATTTAATGAGGGTTATTTTTCTAATATATACATACATCTACAATTAATATTGAAGAAAAAAAAGTGAGACCCCCTGCTCATCCTATACTGGCTCCGTTCCAGGCTACTAGCGATCTTGCTAAAATACAGAAAAACGCAAACAAAGAAAAACAAGAACTCGACAACAAAAAGGTGGGGAAGGGCATGTTGCCGAGGAAATCAGATTGTCCAAGTGCTTTCTAAGGGAGAGACACACTGACCCACCATGCGGTGCCGCGGGCAGTGATGGACGTGTATAGATTATGGAGGGTACTGGTGAAGATATTGCTGCGGCTTGCCTTGCGCGGGGACAAGCCCACTTCTCTTGCTCGCAGCACCATCGTTGTGGCGTTAATGTGCTAGAGTCGTGGTTTGTTCATTGTTGTTTTCGTATGCGAGAGCGCCCCTAGGATAGTCGTGGTTTATATTTGCCATTAAAAAGTATGAAAAATAACATATTTGATATGTTATTTTATTTTACACTCTAAAACTTTAAAGCACAATGTTATTTTTAATGCTATATTTATCTTTAATCATAATTATTAAATTTTAAAATTTATAAAAGTACTACTATAATTATTACCTTGGACTATTGGCCATTAAACGACGGTTTCTAGTAAACCTTTGTCATATGAAGCGCAGCACGGAACCACCCTCTGTGTTATGGATTACTATATTAGGAAACCATCGTCGGTTGTTCTAAATTAAATAAAACCCTTCCGACAATAGCTCTCTCTCTCTCATCTCTCTTTCTCTCTCACACTGTCATCGTCACTTTCCACTAGGTTTCTCTCTTTCACCATCGTTGTCGTCCTTCCATCTATTTCTCTGCCTTGTCTTTATCGTTGCCCTCAGTCTCCGCTTCTGTCATTGCTGTCACAAAGACTGAAGGCAACAACAGTGTGAAAGTGAGGGAGCGATACTGAAAGTTACAATTTTGTAATAATTAAATATAAAAAAATTAATGTACCAATCAATTGCAATCAAACGTTAAATTTGTCGTTGCTTAGATAGTTGTCTTATCCATTTTATTGGCATTTCTTTATGAGTTGTTTTTTTTTCTTTTTCTTTTACTTTTTTTTGGGAACTGTGTTGTTTTCGTATTTGTTGTCAACATTTGTAGTTTGATATGTCAACATTTATTAACGTAGTTTTGTCGTTCTGAGAAAAGAAAAAGGTACTTTTGTCGCTCCATTTGTCACCTTTTTACAGATTTGTGACGTTTTCTTATGTAGTCGTTTGTCTTGCTTTTCGTGCTTCGCTTTTTTCCCTTCTTCCATCACAAGTATTTCCTTAATTTTTATATCATTTCACTAAAAATTGGTTTGCATTACTCTTGGCAGAGATCGCAATGCAGCTATAATGGAATCAAGTGAATAGTCAAGATATATCATGACAAAACTCTATTGTACAGATTACAAAATCATCATCATATCAATTGTGGTATATATTATAACTCAATGTCCAGTCATGTGATCGTAATGACTAAATAACCTCAAATCAGTTTTTTTTTTTTTGAAGAGTCAAATCAGTTTTAACGTGCGTTCAGCATTGGTACCGAAAACTCTTAGAAGTCTTACGTATAACTTCCTCTGAACTTTGTTCTTGGGTTACTTAAAAGATCTATAGTGTATATCACAGCAATTAGCTTACATATAATATTTAGCATGAATTAATTGGGTAGTCAACAGCAACACGGCATTATCACTTGCAGCAATTTATGGTTGATCAAAATCAAATATTGGTCCGGAAATTTCTCAAATAAAGAAAAAATAATAATAAAAATAATGCCACTTAATTGGGGGATGGCAACGGGCACATTTGGGGCGAAATAGTCTTCTTTCCAACCCATCCTGCGAAGAAAAACAATCTCCACCTCTGCCCCATCAACCCACATACATTGCCAAGGATGAAGTATTTTTACATCACAAGTTCAGGGTATTCACGATATCCAGTTTACCTGATTAATTATTTTCACGATCTATCAGTTATTTAATTAATTAAAACATTTATATAAGACTTAAAGTTAAAAATAAAAGAAAATTATATTTTGAATTATTTAATTAATTAAAACATTTATATAAAACTTAAAGTTAAAAATAAATGAAAATTATATTTTGAATTTTATAGATACTATGCAACGTCAAAATTATATATAATATAGTATATTATATGTAATATTTTTGTTTCAAAAATATGGTACAGTTAAAGGGGACACGTAAACAAAGAATAAAGTCAGGGACCTTTATATATGTTCCAGCCTCATAATTCATGACAGGTTAAGCCTTTAATCCATTTACAACCTTAACCCATTTAAAACTGGGTTTTTACCGCTTCATTTAGACGAATTCTTATGACTGAATAGGTTCGTAGGTAAATTTGCTATCCTAGACCCACTAGAGTAAATGAATGATACCGTGTCTTCCTCCCTTTTTCAAATCTTTCAAATTTGTTGTAAAAAGTCTTCTATGGCAACCGTTCTTTGCTTTTCTTAATCTATCATTTCGTAGACGAAGCCCCATACAATTGAGAGCAGACAGCCATTTGATCTAAATTTTTCTTTTATTTTAATTTTATACATAAAATTTGATGAAAATTTATAGTTCACTTCACTTTACAATTCTAAGATATGTTTGTCATACCTCATAACAGCCCAGCCAATTTTTCATTTAAGAATTGAAAAGAAGTTAACAATAGCCCTTCCCCTAGACTAATATTTCTTGCTCTACCTTTTGCGCATGTTAGAAAAAGAAGAAACGGGAAACTTGTCACGTCTATGTATAATGTTATTTGCTCCGAAAGGGTTATTATCATTTTTATTCTTGCATTTTGAGGTTATCAAAATTTTATACTCGCACTTTGAACTTCTCATATTTATAACTTCAAATTTGAATTTATGCACTTTCTTATTTTTTTTAGGTTAACAGTTAATTTTGACAATAAAAAGACCTAAACACCATGAAAGAAAAACTAAAAAATATATAAAAAATAAGAAAAAGTTAAAATTTTTAAAATGTGAAGAACATTCAAGTATTTCATATAGTCAAAATTAAAATTTAACCTGAAAAAGGTAAGATTTTCAAATGAATTTGAAATGTGAACGTACAAAATTGTTAAAGTTCAAAGTGCAAGGTATATTTATTTTTGATAACCTAAGAATACAAGCTGTAACAATGAAATAACCCAAAGGAAAATCACAAAAATAATGATTAGCTTATGCTTGATTTGTTAGAGAGAGAGTAATATGTTTCTCTAAAATGTTTGAGACCAAAAGATCACATTAGAATAAGTTGAAAACACAAATTTAATGTGTTTAATGTTGGCATGGAGCGCCGTAGCACTAAAACGGACATTCAATGCACAGAGGGACAAAACACCTAGCACCTGGTGCACTAGGTGGTGGGTGCTGGGCTACCCAGAAGCTAGCGTTGCAGCGTCCAGTTGATTGTATTATGCAAAAAGCTAACGTCGCGGAGATGATGCATAGTGAAATAATGTGTTCTTTGAGCTGTTTCAAACTAGTGTATTTATTGGTTGCATACTTTCATAGAAACTTGAATACCTATTAGCAACGGACATATCGATTGTAATAGTTGTGTTGATACATAAATAGATAACTTAACAAATGAAAAGATACTTTTATAAATGAAGAGATACTTTTATATAAAAAGTTATGTAGATTAAGCCGGTTGTATCTATTCATGAAATGGTAGTCCTGTTTTTTTATTAAATCTTTAGAAAATTTACAGGTTTCATTGATTTCAAAAACACAATATTATTGCTAGATATTGTGTGCAAGTGTTTGTTGCATCATAAGAGTAATTTGCTATTAAACTCATTAACAAACTTAAATAAATAAAGGCAAATAAAACATTTAAAGAAAGTGTTTTATACAGCCCCAAACACTCGTTTAATTTCTATAAATCAAACCACCACTCGCCTCCCTGAACACCAAATTCTCCAACATGATTTTGATACGGTTCGGTAAGCCAATCAATTGATCATATCAACGAAAGTGTCAGATGTATTTTGCAGAAAAGAACGATAATCTCCCAAAGTATTATGAATAAAATTCTCTGGCTTAGCTAGTATCAGATGTACTATATAATATCTGTTTGCTTGGTATATTATATGTATATGTCACGAATGTGTCAGAAAGGAGTCGATATAATGTCTTTGTGCAGAAAATTATGGGTTATATTAGAGAATCATATGAATGAAGTCAAATGTCATTTCCTGCTAAATGAAATTGATGGTAGTTATAAAGCATTCACTATTAGAAATAGGAGATTATATTTTACAAAAAAAACCGTCATCGTGTGTATTTAAATAACGCAGCACGGAAATTTTTGTATTTTAGAGATTTATGTGCACACATTAGGCAATGGTTTCTTAGACACTAGTGAATAAAATAATAGAAAACTGGCCCACCATACTTAACAACTCCATATCCCTTCTAACTTACACATGAAGCCAAGTTCTTGAAGTGAATTATGTTGATCTCCATACCTCAAAAATGACGTAAAGAGGCCGTGGGAAAATGGCATAAAAGTTTGAGATTCACTACTGTGCAGGGACTTTCACACTGTGTGTAATATTGATGTGGACTGTTAACGCCTTCCCTACTAATGGAACCTATTAAAGTACTATAAGTAATAGAAGAAGATTCAATGCTAGAAAAAAAAAAATTTAAAGACGAGACTGTTACGAAAATAATGCGATAGAAATAAAGAACAAAAACATACAAAGATTTACATGGAAACCCAAGACGGGAAAAAACTACGAGCAGAAGAGAATAAAATCACTAAACTTGTGAAGATTAAAAGATGGAGGCGTTTAAGAAGGCTAAAATTCGATAATAATAAAACCCTAACGCAATACATCATATATATAGGTGTAAACAAAATCCTATCGGCCCGATCCCGCCGCTATCATCGTAGATTTCATGAAAAATCCCATATTTGTTTTTCACTGTAGTTGTCACACTATAAGCTTTTTGGGTTGGGTCAAACTGAATTCAGATCACTATCCTCTAACAAAGACCAAAGAAAAAGACCGTCCACAGTCATTGATGGGTGAACGATATTTTGAGATAGTTAGAGATATGATGGTAGTATCTAGGAAGGAAAAATGGACTAAGAATGAGTCGGTGATCCAAGGACCTTGAAAGAAAAAGATATTGGAAGACATTCTCTATGTGCTTGGATGTGATGTACACTGAGTTTAAAACTAATAATTAATTGCATAAATGTCTCCTAAACTATATTAGACTTTAAAATGCCTCTAGAACTTTGAAAAAGCTTTAACTCGCCCTTAAATTTTGTAAAATCATTCAATAGTTTGTAGTTTTTAAAAACAAAAAGATAAATTAAAAAATAACTAAAATTAGAATGTATAATTTTGTAATTAACTCTTTCTTGATATAAGATTAATTAGCTCATATTACTACACGTGTAATGTCCATTTTCCTGGTTTATTTTGCGAAAGGACTCTTGATTATATATTAATTACGTTCTGATGATTTTCATTTTTAGATCACTTTTTTCCTCCGTAAATCTCAGAAGAAGATGATGGAGGGCTTGGTTCCTTTAGGTTTAATTGGTTCGATCATGGCTTTCGTTTTTTCTTTATTGTTTGTGGCAGGAATGAGTCCCTTGATGGACTGAATTTTTTTTTTTTTTCCATATGTGTTGTCGCTGTTTTTACTGGAGCAAGCGGTTGGAGATATAATTTTTCTATAATTTTTGTTTTTCAGACATTTGTTTTTCTTGCTATCCCTGGTGAAACGCCTGAGTTGTGATACCGATACTATTAGGAAATTTAATTTCGTATATTAGGCAAATTATTAGGAAATCATATTTCCTATATTAGACAAGATATAATTTTCAATCAATTATAAAAGCTATTTATGGGTTAAATTTTGGTGATCTCAATTAACGTTAAAAAATCCATTAATTACGGAAATTGATATGAAGTAAATTGAGTAGATACCACTTAGGGGATTATGGGAACCCTATATGAAGACTATTTCTGGTTATGGTCCCTAATATACCAAAACATGTTTCAGTCTCTTTTCTCCCCATCAGGAAAAGAAACGACAGTCCCATTGAGGAATTGAGGCGTTTTGGTTGAGGAATATCACAAAACACCGGTTCCTCTATTTGATCAATACCAATAGACCCAAGTATTTTATTCATTGATTGATCCTCAATAATCTGGCATGATATAGATCCTAGGCCTAGTGGTGTACTTATTCTAAGATTCTATATAGAATACAGTCAATTGTCTGGTCTGATTCTTAAGTAAAAAAAGAATGCTTTTCTTTGCCTTTGAGGATGTTTTCCATTGCTTTTGTAAG
>CAMOHE010055317.1:58021-71236 GCA_946598075.1 Artocarpus hirsutus
CTTGAAATTTTGATGTTCTATGATTTTTGTTTTGAACACTGGATTATTCAGTTTTCTACAGAATAAAGATTGATGGTTTATAATTCTATTTCTGAGCTTGCTTATGTTTTCTATATGCAATGTTTGCATTAGACTAAGGACTTTGAAATGATCTCGCTAAAGACTAAAGAAGGATCAGTTAGAAATAGACATGTTTGATATCACATTATATTTAATTTCCATGCTACTCATCCATATTTGATCTATGTCATTGAGTATGATAGTATTGTGATGATCATGGTTTAGTCTCGATTATACTGAGACTAAAGCTACAATAGTTCCATTACTAGCATATGAGATGGACCAGTATTGCTTAAGGTAAATAGCTTACAGATGCGCACTTAAGGAATTTAGAGATATAATTGCTTCAAAAATAATATATAGCCCAAGTGGGAGATTGTTAGGAAATTTAATTTCCTATATTAGGCAAATTATTAGGAAATCATATTTCCTATATTGGGCAACATATAATTCTCAATCAATTGTAAAATTTATTTATGGGTTAAATTTTGGTGATCTCAATTAACGTTAAAAAACCCATTAATTACGGAAATTGATATGAAGTAAATTGAGTAGATACCATTTAGGGGATTATGGGAACCCTATATGAAGACTATTTCTAGTTATGGTCCCTAATATACCAAAACATGTTTCAGTCTCTTTTCTCCCCATCAGGAAAAGAAATGACAGTCCCATTGAGGAATTGAGGCGTTTTGGTTGAAGAAGATCACAAACCACCGGTTCCTTTATTTGATCAATACCAATGGACCCAGGTATTTTATTCATTGATTGATCCTCAATAATCTGGCATGATATAGATGCTAGGCCTAGTGGTGTACTTGTTCTAGGATTCTATATAGAATACAGTCAATTGTCTGGTCTGATTCTTAAGTAAAAAAAGAATGCTTTTCTTTGCCTTTGAGGATGTTTTCCATTGCTTTTGTAAGCTTGGTTTTGTTCGCCAAAAAAACAAAGCTCTAGAATTGGATTAGGAGGGGTCTAATGTTGTTGAGGAAAGATTCCATTAATGTGTCTCTACTTTCTTATTATAGTAATCAAATTGATTGCAATTTACAATATGATTCTTTGCACATTGCATTTATTGATTTTCTTGAGAACCTAGTACTTCTCAATGTCTTTTATCTTGGCCGATACTTAAATGTCTTAATGTTGTCTCTCCTTTATCATTGTGGGTTGTTTTGGAATCTTCAATGAAATTTTGCGTGCTGAAGATAAAGCTAGATGTGCTGATCATCTTTTGAGAAAATAAACAATTTTTTGAGAGTGCATTGATGATTGTTTGTTGTTAGAGAATGTCGGGGATAATTTAACTTAGATAAAAAAGAGTCCAGGTGCAGATAACGTTAACGAATAATTGAATAGGCTAGGGTAAATATCCAATGAAAGAGCTTTGTCCTCAAAAAATGGTACAGCATTTGGATTATCACCATTCAGACCGTGGAGCTTTGAAAATTTCTTCGGAATTTCAAAATGGAATCAATTCAACCGCCAAAAGAAAATCAAATTCGGTTTCCAAGCACTGTGGCTGGGAGAAAAGGAGTGTTTGGTGGGAAATCGACTAATCCAAGTTGCATAGTTGTTCTACTGCTCTTTCTGGGTGGCATCGACAAAATTTTGGTCAATCAATCAAGGTTGTATCAATCTAATAATGTTTCTACATGAAATTACCAAGATCTGTCCTTCCAAGAGAAAATAATGGACGATGTACTACAGCAGGAAGAGACTTATTGGCAGCAATATCTCAAACTTGGCTCAAAATGGAAGATCTGAATACACGTTATTTTCACTTCAGAGCTCGTTGTTGGCAGAAGAGAAATCATATTGCTAACTTAGCGACATGTGGTGTCAAAGGAAAAAGACATTCTTCAAGCCATCTCAAATTATTTTCAGGAAATTTTTACCTCTTCAAATCCAAAGCCATCTATTTTGGAAGTTATGGTCTCGACAATCAAACGATCAGTCACATCCGCGTGAATAATGACTTGTGCAACCTTTTAACGCGGAAGAAGTCTTTGAAGCTTTGACGATGATGGCTCCTGATAAAAAGTCCAGGTCCCTACGGTTTATGAGCGATATTTTTTTTCAGTAACATTGGGATATCGTAGGTGGAAAAGTTTCTAAGGTTGTCCTTCACCTACTTGATCATCCTGATAACCTGAGCTTGGTTAAACTCCACACTGAATCACTCTTATTCTGAAGATTAAGAATGTTGTGAAAGTTAGAGATCTCAGACTGCTAAGTTTATGCAATGTCCTCTATAAATTGGTCGCTGAGGTTATCATAAATTGGACGAAAGATGTGTTGCATTAGTTATTTAAGAGAACCAAAGTACTTTGCTCTTTAATTGGTTGATTGCGGATAATGTTCTAACTGCTTTTGAGATGATTCAAGGAGTTAAAAATATTATTTAATCGCAGGGTTTGCTGTTTGCGATGATCATCTTCCGACTACTCCTAAAACTTCTGTTGGAGTGGATGGGAACTGTAAGTGATAACCAAAGATGCTAGTTATTGGGTGAGGCTTGTCTAAAATCTTATGTTTATCTGCAGACCTGGATGACAATTACCTCGATCATTTTCTGGAGCATCTACCAGGGGGCTAAAGCTGTGTCTTAAGGGTGAGTACCAGACGTTGTAAAACAAAAGATGCTATTTTTTTTTAAGATAAGGGTTAGATGCTATATGTAAGAACCTAAGAATTTCAGACTACACGTATAATTCAAAACATGTATACTTTCACTTTTAGTGACATTCAGATTTGCAACCTATGACGGATTTATGATACTTCATTTCTGGCCAAAGGGCACAGCTGTGAGGTCCTCAGTTTTGAGATTACACGCCTTTGCATATCATTGATAATGATCTTGTTTGATCATAGGCCTAAATCAACTTTTGCAACATGCAATGTTAGTTTGCTTTATCTCTTTGCTTTCTACACCCAAGCATCACCGTGATTAAAACAATGCTCAGATATTACACTTTTTCCACCTCCTTCAGAACAGAAAAGAACAGATTCCTCGATGTCGATATGTCGAAAAACACCAGATTTTAATGGAGTAACAAGAGTTTATTGTTATAATTGTTAATAGAGCACGAAAGTATGACAAGGAGGAGTGCGAGCATATTACATAGGCAATTTAGATGGAGTACACAAAGAAATATAGCCTTTTCCTAATGTAATTAGGAGCTGAGAAATCCATTAGAGCGTGATCTCCCCAAGATCAAGATGTTAGAATAATGACTTCCAATTGCAGAAGATGTGAAAAAAGATATGCAGAAGACGTTAAAAACGTCATTCAAACTCAAGATAATCACTTTTAAGAAGGGGGAAAAAAAAAAAAACAAACTCCGCTCTCCCTGGACAAATATCCACTAGGAAGACCAAAATACAAAAGAATACCATCAGCAGAAGGAAAATAAAAAAAAGTCAATTGTAACAACAATGGAAGATACGAACATCATGGGAAGACCACTTGCAAATACATAACTTGGATGACAAGAAGAAGACCAAGAAGGATATAATTTGTTTACTAGTTTGTATTTTTCTTAGATATATACAGGTGTTCTAAAAATAATTCAATCCAATATTCTGGTAGAATACCAACAAATGCCATTTCAACTGAAAAAAAAAAAAAAAAAAAAAGGCAACCGTCTCCCAAAAAAACCAACTCAAAAAAAAGAGGTATGCACACATTATAATGTTATAGAGACTACAGGTATTCTGACAGATACAATTCAGTACCCCAGTGGAATACTAAAAAATACCATTCAAAAAATAATAATAATGATGCACAATAATAATAAAAATCAGAGAAAAAAGTTATGACTCCATTTCATATTGGAATACACTGTATTTGTTTGGATGTCATGTACATTGAGTTGAATTAACAACGGGCACGTTGCTTACATTCCTAATAAAATTAAGATCTAGTTTTATAAATGCTCCCTAAATTATATATCCTATTTTAACATGCCTTTCCAACTTTTAAAAAGCTTCACATCACTCTTAAATAATGTAAAATCATTCATCACACCTCTTTTGTCTATAATGCTAATAGATTGGTGACGTGACCCTAATTGTAATTTCTTAAATGCCCCAAAACTATTTGTTTTAATTCAACTTGCCCTACAAAAAATTATTACAATTAAGGGTATTTTGAATAATTTTATATGGTATGGAGCGAAATAAACCCATGTTAAATTCATATTTCAAGATGGATTTATGTTATGACATTAAGTTTAAGAGAGTGCTAAAATACTCTTTCATACTCTTTTAAGAAGGCAAGTCTAATTTTATGACATGTGTCCTTTTAACTTTTTCAAACAAAGCCACTTAATTATGATTCACTTCTTTTAACATTATTTACAAGAGTGTCGTTCACTCATTAACACATTTATTTTTCTTTTTTGCACTCCCTTTTTTTCATTTCTATTTTCTTTTTTTAATTAAAGTTACACTCGTTTTTTATTTACAACATTGTCATCCCCCTTTGGTTTGGCTCCAAATCTGAAGACTTTACACATCCCATTTTAAACATTAAAAAAACTGAGATAGGACATAGAAAAAAGAAGAATAATAATAAGGAGGAGAAAGAAGCAAGACTCCTTTATTTATCCAGCGGTCACTAGAATCTTTTTTTTTTTTTTTTCCTTTTTGCAATTCTCATAACAAGATAAATCATTTAGTTTCCAATTGGTGATTTATCAAGCAACAAAAGATTTCATTCGCTTGTTAAAAAAAAAAATATATTGACTCTATTTGCATAATGGGCAGTGCAAAGAAGCGTAACTCTGTTCAGCAAAAAACAAAAAAACAAAAAAAGGTGCATATTCCGCAAAAAGAACGTGTATCATCTCTAACAACACTTAGATTTGTTCCCAAAAAAACGTGTATATTCATTGTTTTTATACTCTCAGTTTTTGATTTGTTTCAGATGAAATGTCTATATTTCTTAAATTTGGAGCCAAGTCAAAAAGAAGATTGCAATCTCTGTAAATAATTGATAGATAAAAAAATAAAAATAAATAAAAAAAAGCAGTGTAATTTTAATTAAGAAAAAAGGGAGTAATCATATTGCTTGTAGAAAGAGAATAAATGTGTGTTAAAGACCAGTGAATGATACTCCTTAGGGCCAACAATTTGGGTCACGATACGAACCCGACACGAAAAATATTGGTTAGGGTTGAGAAAATAGGCCTCGGGTTGGAATTGGGTCGAACCCATCTGACCCGCACAAAAAAGAGGTTGGGTTTGGGTTGACCCGAATCAACACGAAATCAACTCGAATAATCCGCCAAAAACGTATCGAAATCATGTTTACCCAAAAATTGATCTGAAAGTTGTTAATCAACCAGTGTAACCTAAATTAAACTCGTGTGACCTTAATGCAACCTATATAACCTGAAATTAATTTTAATGTATTAAATTAGTCTAACATTTGTTGTATATCCAACTTGACATGATTTTAATTTCTAACATATTTGTTTTTGTTAAACTTATACAAAGTTTTGTTAACTTTTTTGATGGTTTTGTTTTGTTGGGTTATTGTTTATTTTGTAGGCTTATTGTTGAGTCTATCGTGTTGCGGGTCATCTAGTTTAGCGGGTCGGTGTGTCGTGTCAACACAAACATGCACAAAATAGTATATTGGCTGGTTGCACATATCGTGTCGGGTCAACCCGTCTACACATCAGGTCGTGTCCGGGTTGGGCTTTTTTTACCCGTCAGGTTCGGGTTGCGTGTTGGCTGTTTAAATAAGGGCTCAACCCGACCCGTGAATCCGAATTGCCAGCCTTATTACTCCTGTAAATAAGGTTAAAAAATTTACTCATTATTAAGTGGATTAGTTTGAGAAAGTTGAAATAACACATTCATAAGATTAGGCTCTTCCTGCCGTAGAACATCATCCACCACTTTCTCTTGGAAGGTTAGATTTTTGTAATGTTTTGCAGAAACATTATTAGATTGATACAAGTTCATGTAACCTCCTTTCAGCCACCTTCATCTTGTTAGATAATTGACCAAAATTAGATACAACTATTCAAATTAGATACAAGGCAAGGTACCGGATTAGTTGATTTCCCTTTCCAACAACTAGAGACAATTTCAGAACGCTTCTTGTCTTCTAGCCATAGTGCTTCAAAACCGAAATTTGATTTTCTTTTGGCGGTTGAATTGATTCCATTTTGAAGTTCCAAAGAAATTTTCAAAGCTCTATGGTCTGAATGGTAATAATACAACCGCTGTACCATTTTTTGAGGAAAGGGCTCTTCCATTGGATATTTACCACAACCTCATTAATTCTTTCTTCCCTTCAAAAAAAATTCCTTCTTTAACATTATCTGCAGCTGGACTCTTTTTATCCAAGTTAAATTATCCCCCACATTCCCTAACAAGAAACATTAATCAATGCACTCTCAAAAATTATTGATTGTCTTAAAGGAAGAAGAACAGACATAACTTCATCTTCAGCACTCAAAATTTCATTGAAGACCGCATCATAAGACACGACGATATAGGAGAGACATCATGAAGACATTTAAATATCGCCCAGAATAGAAGACGTTGCCGTACTAGGTTCTCAACAATAACCAACAAATGCAATGTTCAAGAAATCATACTGTAAATTACGATCAATGTGATTACTAGAAAAAAGTAAATAGAAACACATCAATGGAATATTTCCACAACAACATTAAACCCCTCCTCAAACCAATTCTAGCAACTTTATACCATTATAAATTTATCGCACACCCAAATAATTCTTTTTTTTTTTTTTTTAAAGAAACAAGACTTTGAAGCTTTGTTGTTATATAGCACCCCTCTAGCTTTAAAAGCAACGGTGGGCGGTTAAATCTCCTAAAAATAAAGTTTGAAGTTGTTTGATTATTTGCTTAATGCGTATGATCTAGAGTTGGTGACATAACCATTCATTTTACTAGGATGTCTAGGCTCAAACTAGCTTATTTAAGTACAAATAACACCAAAACTAGATGAAAAAAATGTATTCTATTACCACATCATGTACAAAATGCGTCTAGCTGGAAAAAAAAGAAAAAAAAAATGAAACAGCAGGCATCATAAAATTGATCCTCCACCAGACATCATGTCTCCATAATCGGATGAAGCAGAAAAGTTTACACCAACACAAGTTGAGAGCTATTGGGACCCCAAACCAAAACTAGTTTGTAACTTTGTGTGCACTGCTAAGAGAAATTACAGACATCAAATTTCCAAAAGACAGTTTAACTCTGGTCCACTCTATTACACAAATGCCAAACAGTTTCATTTTTTTTTTTTTTCCCTGAAACAAAGAAAATGACAGAGAAAGAGCAAGTCGTTCATTTTCATCGCAGGAACCGCCGCCATGCAAAAGAATATTGAGCTAGCGTGTAATGCATGGTCAAAAGATAAAATATCCCACAAGGAGGATAATAAAAGAGCCGCCTAATTAATAAGTTTATGAATTATATTTGCACATTTTTTATTTGTCTAAGCATGCATCAAACAGATCCAAAGAACTGTTCCAAGGATGGAGAGCTGAAGATGTTAGATGCCGACCGTTCAGTTCTTGTAGGAGAGATGTGCAGCTCGTATTTGATAAACCTCTGTAACAAACAAAGATAACACTTAATTCGCAGGCATCATAATAAGCAAGAACTATGAATATCACGGGCAAGGGAATGAATTTGTGGTACGAAATCTGCAACATAGTGAATTGTGACGAAAATATACAGATAAATGGAAAACTATCTCGGGATTTGTGTCGATATGCCAATCTGGTTCCAGCTGTCGAACAAAAGATGTCCGCCCATTCTCCGTACTACAGAAGAGAACCTGCAAGAGCATCACAATTTCTAAGCTGTAAATAATACGTCAAATAGAAAAGAGGCAATACGTAGGTGGCGCAGTGATGGAAGGCAAGCAAGAAATCTCATATTGAGCATCGGAACATAATCTCAACGTTGGTTATTTAAGATCAGAAAACAATTTCAAATTCTGAGAGTGATGCGTCATTCTTCCGGTGGAACACAGGCAAAAATTCTATAAGATACAAAAGGCTATGAAGTACCGTATTAGTAATAACATATTAACGCTGAATGTCATCAGAAGTAATGACGCTGATAGGTTATGATCTTATAAGACTGTTTGATTTTATTACAAGACTTTGATTTTATATGACTATGTGCTCACCTTATCTTTGACCAAACCACCAGACGTAAAAACTCCAGCATCTTCCAAAGCCAGAAGAACCTTTTTCTGCACAAAATGGTTAAGCCATACATAATAAGGGAAGGCATTTATAGTGATGTAGCTGGGAAATGTCGAAAACAAAAAAAAAAATAAAATAAAATAAGGCGCAAGCCACATCTCATTAGCATGCAGGAATTTATTTGTAAGAAATAATGAGACCGTAAAAACATGCGAATCTGTTTAAGAACCACTACCACTTTTCACACACTAAGAACCATCACGCTCATACCTATGTGACCATATTATAAGTGACATGAACCCAGGCTGAAAGTCAACCAGAAAAAGTAAAATAACCCAAGGTATTGCATCATCTATAATTAGTACATGCTTAGCACTGAAGAAAAGTACTTATTCTAAGAAGTCTTAACAAGCTAGAAGTACTTAACGTTGTCAACAGGAAAAATGCAGAAACACGGGCAAAGAAAATCTCCAGAACTAGGTGCCTTGAAATTTATTAATCTTGTCATACATGACAACATAGAAAACTATTATTTAGGTAACAAAGTTTGCACTTACTTCACTTTCATCATCCAATACTCTTTCCATGAGATACAGATCACAATATTTTGTTATCTCCAAAAGTACTTCCAAAACTGAGGACCTCACAGTTGCGCCTTTCTGCCAGAAATGAAGCAAAGTCACATAAATTCTTCATAGGTTGCAGGTCAATGCATGAATTTTACTAAAAATGAACTCTCACTGCCTGAAGCTCCTCTGGAGTGCTTTCCTGAAGAATTACTCCAAGCAATCGACATGTCACCTGTGCAAAGAATTCACTTGGAGCATAAGTTGAGTGAAAATGGTGGTCATCTACATTACTTTTGTATTTTCGACATCTAAATTCGATGAACCCCCTTTTATCCTTTTGGGAGCAAATAGTTCTTTCATGAACCATACTACAGACTTAACAGCCAAGAAACAATGCACAAAACCGAACATCAGAATTAGCTTATTGGAGCACCAAACAGCATAGGGTATCTACCTTTCTTCCTTCACTTAGTTTCTGCCTAACTATTTGGCCCAAGGTTGGCTGGAAAATGAAGAAACAAGAAGAAAATTCAGTACTAACTAATTCAAAACAAGCAACACGTAATTAAAATGGCAAGCAAATATAACTCATCACTTACTTTTACCGGTTGGAAAAACTCATCGATGACATTTTGTGCCCTCACATCCTCTGACGGTTGTGAAACCCCAGATGGCGTAAACGTTGTATTCGAATGTGAAGTGATGCCAGAGCTACCGGCTGCAGGAGCCTGCCTTTTTGGTTGTCTTCTTTGAGGTCCACTGGGTGTTCTCAAAAGCCTCCATGTGAAGACTATGGCCACAGCAAGCCCAGCAACAGCTCCAACAGATCGTGAATTCTGATAACATTCCTTCCAAGTCATTATCCAACCCAATCTATGACAAATTTTGCATATCAACCATCCCTAATATTTCTCCAGGCATTGTAATAAGGAAGACATAAATTCTATAAGATATAAGATTCAAGACCAACGTTCGATACTACAAACCGTTAGCAGTAGTTTTTTACTACCGAAAAAAAATTATAATAATTTATCTTTTCAGGGTGAATCAGGGGTCTAGTTTTAGTCTTAATTCCTGAAATCAGATTTTCTTTTCCTCTCAAAATCCCAACATAAAAGCATCAAATTAGCACCCCCAAATAGCAAAAATTGCCGATTATGTGTATTTGCACATCAAATGGCCCCAACCAGAAATTTAGCCCTAATTAAATTCACATTTGAAATCAATGCAATAAACCAAACTACAATCATCGAAATTAACAGAATCCATTTGACAATTAAAGACTATTCATCACTATTAGCGAAAAAAGACGAGATCTTTTTGGCATCAGATCCGTGAAATTTGAAAAATAATAACCGACTTAAAGAAAAGAAACGATAAGAATGAAAAAAGGGAAAGAACCAGATCGTGGAAAGAGATCGAGAAGAGGTTGGACATCTTGACGGTGAGGAAAGCTCCGAATCGCTTGATGAGCTGGACGAGCTCCTCTTTCGAAGACTCAGCCATGGCCGACCGAACCCTAGGAGAGAGAGACAGAGAAGGAGAGAGAAAGACGACGTCGTCTTGCGTAGAAATAAGAGAAGAAAAGCCTCCAAGTCA
Source organism: Artocarpus hirsutus (assembly GCA_946598075.1). Classification (NCBI taxonomy): domain Eukaryota; kingdom Viridiplantae; phylum Streptophyta; class Magnoliopsida; order Rosales; family Moraceae; genus Artocarpus; species Artocarpus hirsutus. The sequence continues at coordinate 68,462 of CAMOHE010055317.1, forward strand.
GTCTCAGCTTATGATGTCGTCTTCTTTCTTCGACATCGCTTATCAGTTATTACTGTGGCTTGGGGATTTCGAGGAACGGGAAAAAAGAAGGAGTAAAAAAAATTGTAAGAAGAAAAAAGAAAAACCACAACTTGTTCTTTGCGTCGACGAAGAGAGAGAGAGGAGAGAGAAAGTACTTATTTTATGCGCTTTGTGTTGATTTTATATATGAGCTTCTTTACTTTAGCTGTTCCTTAACTGTTAAAGGTGCTTAGTTAAGCTGCCGGCCAAAAAAGAACATGCTTGCGCAAACCTATCTTTGCTTGTTTAATATTAATTTTTTTATTTTTTAATGACAAACCATTAATTAATTAATTAATTAATCAATCAATTAAAATTTAAAATTGTGAAAAAAAAGTGTCAAAACGCCGGCTTCAATATAGCAGTTCTTTATGATGCCTGTGTTTTTAATCTATATATTTAGCACACCGTATTATATTGTATTGTATCATATAAAAAAAAATATAATACAATACAACACAATATAACACAATACGATGTATCAAACAAACCTAAAGATTATCCTTTCCAATAGCCGAAGACCTAATCTTCTTCAGACCTTGTTCAATTTGGGTAAACTTCAACGATAAAGCATGCTAATTAAGAATATTGATGATTTCTTCTTTTTTTTTTTTTTTTTATCAATATGTTGTCTCATGCCTGTCTTTGTTCCTTTCTTGTCATTTTGTAACAGCGTTCTAACTTATGTTGTCGTGTGATTTAGCAAAATCTTATAAGCTGTCGTATCTATATGTTTTTGTCGTTCATTTCAATCTCGTTCAGGTCTAGCTTGCGTTTTTCTTTCCTTTCCCCACCTTTTTTCAGCTTAGTCATTTGCAGTTTTGCACAAGTTGGACGTGTTAGCATGTTCTTCCTCTTCAAATGCCCCTTAGGGTCTTTCTACACTAATTTTAACATGATAGTCAAGACCATTGGTTAGAACACTAGACGTTGCAGCATGTGAAAACTTTATACTATAGTAAATTTTTTTTTACTTTAACATGTAAAAACTGTTCCTAATTAAAAAGTTAGTTATAATCCACATTGTCAAACAGATTACTAATATTTTTTCTTTTTTTATTTTTTATTTTTTTTGTAAATTTCGTGTCTTTAAAACCTTTATATTGCTGTAAGTCTATTTTTCTCTTGATTTTAAATAAATTTTTGTCGGGCACTTTCTTTTAGTAAAGTTGACTTATTGTATTACCTTTTCTTTTCTTTTTTTTCAATCATTTTTGTCGTTTTATATCATTTCGTTTTTTGATTGTCGTAATTTCGACATGTTTCTGCTATTTTTTCAAATTTTTGTCGATGACCCGTATATGTTATCGTTTTAAGGGTGGAGGTCACAACAATAACGTTGACTTGTGAGGCGTCCTCCAACAACCTGCGGCCATCTCCCAATACTGGGCCACCACAAGTAAAACAAGATACAAATAGAGCAAATAATGTTGGGAATTAGGTACCTATAGGTTGTTGGCTACATATTCATGTAACAATTATATTATGAATATTTAATTATAGTAGATTATTTTAAGTGATTTATTTACGGAGAGTCTGTAAGCTACTAATTTGATATGGTTATAGCTTTATCATCTCCTCTTGAAGAAGAGAAAGAATCCATTGAGAAAATAAGATGATTTGATTGAGAAAGACAATAGCACGTTCATTTATCATCAGAGTAATTCCATACAAGAGTTGATAGTTTCTCCTATAGATACAGGTATTTATCTTTAATTCAGTTTCTTAATAATCTGACACAGTATAATTGTCAAAATGTGATATTGATATTTTAGGTTTTATAGAATTAAGAATTTTTTGGACTAAAGTTTTCTAACAAATAACCCTTTTATATTGAGGACTTTTTGCTGGTTTTTTAATCTGATCACCCTTGTCCCTCCATCGGAGTATATAAATTTTTGCATATCTAAAGCTGTAGAAGAAAATGCTCTGATGGATTCCGTTCATAATAAGCTGATGATAGCAGACATGTGCCAAATGCTATATTTTAGTGATGCAATCATAGCTACTTATATGACAAGTTGAGAACATATAAAAACTATTACATTGTAAATCCCAATTGTCCCACATTGTTATTATAACTTTTTATGTTAAGTGTTAATGTCACACGTTATTTTTTGATATTATACTTTGTATACTCTTTTTTGTTGCCCATAAGACGGGAAATAAATTAACAGATTTAAACTCATACAATACGAATTTTGATTGCAAATTAGCTGATAAAAGAGAATGTGTGTGACAGCTTAAAAATAGTGGAGAATGAGGAAATTGTCGACGTTGAAAATTTTTGTAGTAAATAATGGATTACGATGTAAATAGCTTACTTATTGTGTAAATAAGTAAATAATAGGGTAAATAAATTATTTGTATTTTAAATCTATTTATTGTATAAATAAGAATTATTTACGCTACAAATCAGAAGGTAAATAAATTATTCACACTATAAATCTGTTATTACAACATATATTTTAAAAACCTTTACTATAATTCGTTTTGAGAAAGTGACATTAACTACAATTTTCATTAAAAAAAATATAATAAGATAAAATAGATGTAAAATGCCTAGAGAAAAGGAATATCAAAGCGAGAAAAAAGGATTGCTAAACAGATCTCAAGAACAAAGCGATGAACAACAATTGAGCAGAGGCATTGAGGTTTCCATTGCGTTGATCAGCATATTTAATCAAACATACATTTCTTCAATGAAATATTAAT
>CAMOHE010055319.1:0-50550 GCA_946598075.1 Artocarpus hirsutus
CTTAAGAGGTTCTTATTTCCTTCTCGAGTACCAATTAAGCTACTAGCTCAATTGGTACTCGAGAAGGAAATAAGAACCTCTTAAGGGAGGTTTGAGGTTCGAACCTGAGGGACGCGAAAGAAATCCCTGAGGGGCCAGAGGGCCCTAGAGGAGACAGTACGGATGAGTGGGCGGCACGGGGATGGTCTACCAATAAGAGCTATAAGTCCGGAGGTCCCGCAAGGTGGGTCCTATAGAGGCTTGAGGGAGTACGCTGGGCCGGACGCCACACTATAAAAGACCTTGCTAGGGTTTTGAGGGGGCGTAACACACACTTAGAGAGAATCTTTAGTTGCCCATTTTGGCTTTGAAGGAAGAAAAACCGACTTTTGTGAAGATTGAGAGGCACAAATCAAGAGCTCCTGGATCCTATGGAAGATTAATGGAAGGATTGAAGATTGAAACTTCAAAATCATTAACAATTTCAATTCTTCCCCCTTTTTCCTGTATTTATTTACCTTGATTCTGTGTTAAACATGACTTCAAATATGGGTTTATTTATGTTGATTACCTGCACAAAGTTGAGCTTGATTTTTCTCTCTAGGTTCTTGATATAGCTCTATTCAAACTATGCTTGAAATATTTTGATAATTAATATATTTTTATTTCAATTCATTTGTTTTCTCATTTGCGTAATGCTTTTAATTTGTTGAGAAATCAATTAGTTGATTTTGATTTATGGATTTGATTGCTCGAGAGAGAATAATCCATTTATTGGTTTTGAGATACACAATCTTAGTTGTTATTGAGTTCAAGAGAACAATAGCAATTTGATGATCACTATAACGATGTGCTTAACAAGTGTGTATGTGAACAAGTTAGAAAGAAAGATTGACTTGAATATCTATGCATATAATCTCTTTGATGCTTCAGAAAGGAAATGAGGTTAATTTAAATCCTTGATCAATGAATTAAGTGAAACGAGTTAACAATTATCAAATAGGAAGAGCATAGGTACAATAGAGTGAAATCAAGGCCCTAGAACTCTCATCACATAAAATTTCTGTTTTACAAAATTGTTATTTTTGTGTTTGTTATGTTAATTGCTAGTTTAATTTAGTTAGTTTAATTTTTGTTAAAATCATCCTTTAATTCATATTTGATATTGCCTAGATAAAATTAAGTTTCAAAAATCCAAAGTAATTAGTTTAAATTTCTAAAAATTCAATCTTTGTGAGACGATACTTGACCTTTGGTCACTTTATTACTTGTACGACCCGTGTATTTGCAATTTGAGAACAACAAGTTCTCCGGTGAGTTTTAATCATTTTAGGACATGAGTGATATTGCAACTGGTGCCAAAGAAGATGATGTTTGAGATCATGGGGAGCGACAAAGAAAGTGACGAACATAAAGAAGAGAATCAAAGATGGAGGGGAGAAAAATGGAATTGGGAAAAAAAGGGAGAGGGGGAGAGAGATAGAAAAGAGAAGAGAGGAAATAGAAAGGGAAAAAAAAAACAATTAGACTATGCCATTTGCTATTAATAGTTTCGTAAAATATGACATTTCTTACTATCTTTAAAAAAATATGGGCCTATTTGGTTTTATTTTTAAAATTTTTAAAAATATTTTTGTATGATTTTTGAGAAAAAATTTTAAAAATATTTTTAGTATAATTCTTAAAAATAATTTATTTTTTAAAATATAAATATTTTTATCTATTTTAAAAATAATATTAGATGGTCGTTATATTTCAAAAAGACATTCGGAGTCTAAGAGATGAGGAAAAGGTTTCCAAAACATTTTTACTAGAGTAAGTAGTGTATTAGCCACTTAGCAAATAGTGTGGCTTGTATTAGCCACTTATATAATCCCAATTCCCAGTCCCATGGCGGGCCATCTCTACGGCTTCGGGGCCTCACAATCTCCTGCTGCTGCTGCTGCTCTCCCAAGATCCAGCATCTACGCCGCCGCCGCATCCCGCGCCCTTACGGAGCCGTATTCACCTGCCTCTCTGGCCTCCTCGGATCCCTCCAAGTACTCCGCCGCTGCCGCCATGTTTCTCTCCCACACAGATCCTTACGCTTCGCACTTGTCTTCCCTCGCTTCCTGGCCCTCTGCCGCCGCCGTCGACGACAGCTCCGTCTCCGGCATCAAACGCACCTCCGAAGGTTCTTTCTTCTTGTTTCGATCTTTAATTTTTTTTTGAGAAAAGAACAATAATTATTTTGTTTTGGATTTTTTGGGAAATGATGGTAATGCCGTGCTTTGATTTGTGGTTGATCCATATTCATTGTTGATTTGTTTGATTTGGTACACAGAAAGCAAATCGAGGAATGTTAGTCGCTAGTTTTTTTCAATTTTGTTTCGCGTGTTCTGTTTGGTTTCTGAGAAATAGCGAGAATGAATGAATGATGTGCTTTTCTTTCTCATTGCTCTCATTGATTTGTATTTTGGACTATCGAAATTGGGATAAGCTAGGTGCTGTTTCCTTTGCAATGTTGTACACTGAGCTATCTATAGGTAAAGTCGTTTGTTTGGTTATTAGTTATTTGATTTTTCATGGCTTTGAGCTTTGAAATCGTAGTATCAACTGTAGTAAAATGTCATGCTTATTCACGGTACTAATCTTAAGTATGCGTCCCTGAAGCTTTTCGTGCATCTATGCACCATGAGTGCGTTTGTTTGTTTCTTTGTTTGTTTTTCTTCTCGTTATTCTTCTTCTTGTTGTGTGAAGCCAATACAGGCTTGCCTTTTGAGCTAATTTGTATTTTTTGTGGTCCAAAATCAGTTGTATTCATTGTTAAATATTATTTGAAAGATTATTATCTTGGCAATTTAGAAAGAGAGATATGGGGAGTGGGTAGGTATGAGATTTGGGAATTGTTTGTTATTTTTCTCGTGCTTTCTAGTTATGGGGTCATTCTTCAGTCGAGTTTTTAGATTTTGTTGTCTTGGGCAACATTATTGAGTTTTGGATTGCATAATTGTATCATTTATTAAGGTTTTCCTGGAGAAGGTTTTCTTCTTTGTTTCGAGTACGTTATCCTTATTGAAAAAAGTGTTTTGTTTTCTTTATTTTTTTGGCTTTGTTTTTCCCTGGTCATATGGAAAGTATTTTTAATTGAGGAAACCAGCACAAAAGATAGCTTACACAATTCAGTTTTGTAAAGGCAAAAATTAATAGTCTTGCACTACATGATAAGGATTGCTTGGAAGGAGAAACTTTTTTGCCCCCCTTTTTTGATAAGAAACCACCTTTCATTGATGAAAATCAGTTACAAAGGAGATTAAGGACAAGAAGTCCACAGAGAGACCAAAAAAGAGAACAGAAACTAACATTTGGAAGGAACAAATTGAAACTATGTTGTTAGCCTTTTTTTACCTTCCTTAGTTTGATCCGGGGAAGGTTTTTGGGTCTGATCGATATTGTTTCTTTAAAATAATTTATTTTGGAGCCTCTGGCTATGAAAGTTGATGGAACTTTTTTAAATCGTGTGCAGAATTGCATTTATGTATTTTCCATTTAACCTTTTGTAGTTTTGTTCTGTTTTCCATGTTTAATATTATGTTAGAACCGTTACAAAGATTTAATAGAGTATTCAATAAGGTCAATTACTATTTAAGGTAGGCATTGTTGCTTTTGTATTCAACTTTTGAGTTTGGAGCATTCAGAAGGGTCATATCCAACAAGAATATCAAATGCATGCACCTTTTGTAGATGTTTCTATCAACAATATTGATGTTGCATGACTGCACCTTATCATGGGATAAATCTACGTCACCCTAATTGTGTGACTAAATACATATTTTTCAGGACATATCATCTAAAGGCAGGCTTTCAAGTAAAGTAAAACAAGTGAAGAAATTTGAGTTATTGGCTTAACATTTTGGGCATCTGAGTGTTGAATTTTAAGGGCATAGAAAGATATATTAGCCTCTTTAGTATATAATAATGTCATAAAAAGGAAATTTGTATGCTCAATAAAGCTCTAAAAGGGACAGATACAGTTTTTTCTATCCAGCTACTTGAAAATAAAACCTAGTTATTAACAATATTTTATTTGCATTCCATTTTATAAACAATTTCTCAATATTAATTCTATGTATGATTATGATTATGTATTTTATTATCTAAAAGTAGTTTTTAAGCTATAGCTATAGTAACCTTTATATTTTTCTGGTTTTCGTGTATATACTTGTCTATTATGTACTATAGCACTCTATCATCCGACTGTTTTGGGTGCCCCTAATACAATTGGGCAAAGTGAAGCTTGGTATTCTGCAAATGCTTTGGCCAAGCGCCTTAGATATGAGGGTGTAAGCAATTTGCCTATATATCCACAGAGGCCTGGAGAGAAGGACTGTGCCCACTATATGCTCACAAGAACCTGTAAATTTGGAGATAGCTGCAAGTTTGACCATCCTATTTGGGTTCCTGAAGGTGGAATCCCAGATTGGAAAGAGGTGACCGTTTATTACAATATTTATTATGCCTATGATAATTATTCTATTCTATATATGTATATTTTTTCTTTTCAAATTCTTTTGTTCTGGTTCCATTGCTTTTCATAAGAAAATTGACCTTATATTTGATATACATAAGTCATGACGTATGAATACTCTATATGTTATAACTCTTGCTCAAGTACCTGCCAAGTATTCAATAGAAACCTGATTTGATGCAACTACTGGGTAGACAAAAACAGTCATTGAAGAATGTTATGAGAGTCTTCACTACATTCTTTGTATTCCACTGGGTTGGGGGTTACATTCCTCGTCTGCTTTAGTTCTTTAGCTTGCTATGCTTTTAGTTATCTCTATGCTTTCTTGATTTTGGCAAGGAGGTAGGTGATCAATATATTTGTAACAAATTATATTTAGTTTTTAATTCTTAGTTGCTTATGCTAACAACTGGGTTGCTCATAGAAAAAAATTTTATTTTGTAAGCCCTTGGGTAGTTGGGTCAGAAGAGGATAAGCTGATAAGTCGTTTTTTTACTATTGTGAGTGCAGATCAGAATAGGAAAAGCCAGCACTGTCTGGATTGCTATTCTAACCTCTTAAGAATTTAGAGAGCGGAAAAAACTGCATTTCATTGCCGAGCCAAATTGGGTAACAAAACTGAAGCAAATGATAAGAAAATTGCCTCAGAGAAACACAATCCATAGAGGAATTAAAACCAAAGCTAGCAAGTAAATGAGCTGCCACATTCACTTTCCTAGAAACTTAAACACATGAGCCAAACACATTGGCTCTCTTCAAGTCTAGCCTATCTTGAATTACCATACCTGTCATCACCCCAAGAGCGTGGACATTGAATTTCCTGGGCCAAAGTAACATCGTCTTAAATGTATCAAGATGTAATTCCAAATCAAGTTCCAAAACCACACCCTCTCTAATAGCCAAGCATTCTGCAATGTGAGGCTTAAAACAGAGAAAGTCATAAAAGTATCCCCGAGTTTTGGCTAAATCCCACATTTGCCCCTGTATTTTTAATAATTCAAAAAGTATACCTTATGTTTTTAAGCTATGCCAAAAATATCCCCTAACTTTTAAGAAGTAAACCCTTTTAATTGGTTAAATTGTTATAAATGATACTAATGTTCTTCATGATCAATAGTTAAACATTGTTCAAAACTAAAAACTTAAATTTAGAGAGAAGAAGTAAAACAAATTCAATAAAATAAACTATATTTTGCTAAAAGAATTCAAAACTTAACATATCAAATTGGTCTAGCCCCACATAGAATTTGCGCCCTTACGACGTTTGCACATGGATGGTCAAATTTGAACTTATTGGACTAGCCAAGCCCTACATTAGATCCTTCTCCGCAATCATTAGAACATGCTAGCTTCTTTTTTCTTCATTTTATTTACTTGTAAATTTATTTTTTTCCAAAAAAAAATTCAAATAGTTAATGACGAAAATATAGATTAAATATTAATGGATTCAGAATATCACACGTTGATCAATCAGAGAGATTCAACATTGAGGCCGTTTTGGCATTATAAAAAGTTTGAGCAGCCAGATTTTTTTTAAGAAACGTAGGAGATAATTTTTGGATTATTTAAAAACACAAGGGCAAATGTTGGATTTAACTAAAACTCAAGGGGGTGTTTTTCGAATTTCTCTTTAAAACAACCCCATATCCTCTTGTAACAACCAACCATCGCACACTGGAGTCTCTAATAACAACACCTACTCCCACGAATTTGACCCTAGAATGGGCAAAAGCGTCGACGTTGAGCTTTAAACAACCATCCAGAGGGTGCTTCTACTTCACATTCCTACAACTAGTTGACGTAGAGCTAACAAACTCAACCATGGAACAAGCCTTATGCCAAGAAGCTTCCTGCTAGTCCCAAAACTTCAACTGTTGTATGAACTTTCTTCTCATGAACTAGGACATTTCAGATCCGCCACATTGCTTTAGCAATCATCGAAAAAAACTTCCTTTTTCTCAGCCAATCTATTGTGACATAGCTCCTCACAGAGACCTCCAAAGAGATAGCTTTTGTACACATAAGTTTATCACACAGCGCAAAACTATCTTGTACTTCCTTGACCAACAGACACTCCCACGAAGAATACCGCACAAATTTCACACCCTCTGAAAATTGAGGGCAAATGGAAATACATTGCACTCGTCGCTGGGAAAGTTGACTACAGCAAGGGAGAGCATCAAAGCACACTCTTCATACACACAAAAAAAAAAAATCACCTTAGTAGGCAGCTTTAATCTCCAAATTTTACTCCCACGTGATTAACACCTATGGTTCTAAATTTTTATACAGCCCACGGTATCTCTACTTGTGTGAAGGACGCCCTAATTTTGCTATAAAAACATTTAAAAAGTGTAAAAAAATAATTGCTAAAACTTATGGTTGTAAGTTTTCACATGTGATTAACACCAATGGCTTGAAATTTTTTCATGACTTGCGTTTTCTCTACTAGTGTGAAAGACGCCAGCTCAATTTTAGGGGGAACATCCCCCTGAACCCCCTAGTTAGACCAGCTCCCTAGCTCCTAATTCTTATTGTTTGTGCCTCACACCTGTGAATCACTTCACTTGCTCATTTTCATTTCTTTTAGAGGGAACAACCCCCCAAACCCCCTAGTTACACCTAACTCCAAGCTAACGCCCAGCTCAATTTCAAGGGGAATCTCCCCTCGAAAACCCTCGGTTGCATCCAACTACAATCTAACACTGCAATATCATGTTGTGATCACTAAAACTTCAAGTCGGCCGGTGCTCTAGTCGATTTTATCGCATTATGATGATCTAGGAACTCAATACCTTTTACGAATGTCCGGACTCCTCTTTTGGCTCCATGGCCAACCGGTACCCAGACTGCATAGTGTAGATTCCTTTGGTGTCATAGTGCCAAATGGTCTTATCTTTTTGATCTTGTCCTCCCAATGGTGTGTTGATGATCACCTCTTGATCAAACAGGTGAAAAGAATTAGAAACTCGGTCTCTATGCCACTAGTTATTCAACAAGTCCTCAACTTTCTGCAGCAGGCCCATCATCTTGAGGTTGCATCATTGGTCTTAGCATAGTAGGCCGAGGTAGCCATGGGCCTCTGAAGACATTAATCGTATCCCTAGATCCAACTCTCCACCTCGGTCCCTTTTTCAACAAGTCCCTACCCAAAAGAATCGATCTCCATGTGTATGACGCATTTGATCCAATCCCTACTTCCAAAAAGGACTTGTTAGGAAAATGCTTGGCCTTCATGACTTCCCATTAAGGAGTCTGGACTTTGTATTATTCTCCACCCTTGCTTTGCTAACAAAGCCGGATTGGATGGCCCAACATCTTGGAACCCCTTCCTGCCCTTAGTCTTTGGCCAACATAATATATCCCATCTATCTAGTGAAATAAGGGCTTGGATCTCCTGACTTAATGTAAACTGGAATGCATAAGACGCCCATAGTGTATGTGGTGTTGCATGTGCTGCTGCTTTGATATTCTTTTTCCCCAATGCAAAACAATTTGTTAGCCAAAGCTGTAACTTTTTAACCACCCTCTCCTTAACTGAATTGAAAGTGCTCCTCGTGTTCCGAGCTTTGACTGGCATAGAATAGTTAAGAAAATTTGGGAACTCGATTGATTAATGTGATACGGAAAATTTGTCTGCTCGGTAAAAATGGTAAGACGATGACTGAGATGCATATTTGAGGCCAATGTATTGAGATATTTGTAGTTTAGAAATTTCTAGGAATACTTTTGACATGTGAAGACTTCATAAGATATCGATGATAGAAAAAATTACTGATCTAAATTTCATTAGAGTATTTACCTATGGAGTTGTGTAAGATTTCTCTCTCTCTCTCTCTCTCTCTCTACCAGAAAATATGATTTTTATTTAAAACTTACATTAATGCATGTTGTAAAATCTCAGCTCAGGGAGCAACTTATAAGTAGTTGTATTTATTTTCTTTTCCTCTTTAACCTACATTTTCTTCTTTAAACGCATTGTGCTATTATTTATGTTTGACTGGAGTCATGATAGAGCTCGTCCCTTTCATAGGTGAATTTTGAATCCTTAGCACACGATATATTTCTATGAATTAGCACTATCATCAGTGGGAAGCTTACTTTTCATAACTTTGATATGCCGGACATCATTGTCACATGCTATTTCCTGTTTGCCATTCAAACGTTATTGATATGGGCAATTGTGGTACATGTTTGGAAATGTAGCTTGCATGTGTATATTGAACGTTTTCCAACACTTCATTAAAAAGGAAGAGAATCAAGAGATAGCATGGTTGTTGCATAATATGTGTCGTTTGGGAATGTTATTGGGAGCTTTTCTGATCTGTTCTTATTGCTGCATGTTTATATGTTGAATTATATGCGTATTATTAAGATAAGGGTTGGCGGCATCTTCCCAGTTTTCTTGAAATACTGATATTTTATCCCAAAACCGTGTTAGTCAGATCTTTACTGTGTATAAAAGAAGCCAATGGGCTCTTCCCCGTTGGCTGACCCATTGATCCCCTCTATTGTTTGTTCCTTTATATTTGTTATTTTTTTCCTTTCTTGTTTGCTTTCCTTTTCTTCTTTTCTTTTTCATCGTGCTTTTTTTTTTTCCCTCATCTTTTTTTTTTCTCTTTTTTATTTGCATTTTCAGTGCTATTTTTGTTTCTTCTCATCTTTGTGCTTTTTTTGTTGCTTTCCCCCTAATATTTTATATATTTACGGATTCATTTCATCCTTTGCCATTTTGGTTCCTGAATATTTCCCCGCTTACATTTTTTGCCCATTTGTCTCGTGGATGTCAAAGTGTTTTTTTTGACGTCTCTACTCAAATATATATATATTTTTTAAGTGGCCTTTTCAACTGATATTTTCTCATAGTATCTCCTAATTAATTTCTATATGATTTTGCTGACTTTTATTTTTCAAAGATTCCTTTGTTGTCTACACACACTTTCTCTCACACACATAACCAAAACGCATATTCTGATTCAAACATGCATGAACAAATTTCACTTTCTAACCAAATCTGAAGATTGAAATTGATAATTACTAAAAGGCATAAACTTTATCTTTGTGCATCCGTACTGCAACCCTTAACTTCAATTCTTCCAGCAGCTAGCTGACATTTTACTCTACATCTTCAAAAAAAAAAAAAAAAAAAATCCTTGCATTCCTTTCTAACAAAATTGCACAGCACAGTGCAAAAATAGCAGCTTTTCCAAATCTTTCCTCCTCTCTTGTTGAAACTTGCAATTCTGCTTTCTTATTTTCATGTATGGGATATTTTAGCTTTAGACAATGTAGTATGTTATCATGTTGCTAAGTTTGTGGTTGTATTTGCCATTTGTAAGTATTCTTTTGTAATTCTTATAACTGTATTCAGCATTCTGACGAGATAAAGAATCCTGTTATTTAGATTCCACCTATTGCTAGTGAAGCCCTTCCTGAGAGACCAGGGCAGCCAGATTGTCCAGTAAGTTGCATTTTAAACAGCGTATCTTTTAGATATTTGTGTATGCATTTCCAAACTTAAAGCATTCAATACTCCTTTTTGGTATTTGTTGCAGTACTTTCTGAAAACTCAAAGATGTAAATTTGGTTTGAGATGCAAGTTTCATCATCCAAAAGACAAACTGGCTGCCGGAGTGAGTACAGCTGACATGGGGATTTGCATGATTTGACTATTGTGCGTTTTTATATCTCTTGGTTATGGTGGTAACATCTCTACTATTGTTTTAGGCTGCTTCAGAAAATGGTGATGTCACTACCTTACCCGAGAGGCCTTCTGAAGCGCCATGTGCTGTAAGACAATTATCTATGCTTTTTAGTTGGGCAATTATCTGCTTCTCTGCTTTGTTGATTTTGTAATCGTCCATGCATAACTTGTGTGCACATACACATATACCCCTAAATTTCAATTTTGAGCAGTTCTACTTGAAGACTGGAACATGCAAATTTGGTTCAACCTGCAAATTCCATCATCCAAAAGACATCCAATTACCATCAGCTGGGCCAGACAACGGATCAAACCAACATGAAGTGGCTAAGAAAGAGGGAACAACTGGAGATTCAAAAGCTTTGCAATCTTGTGTTCCCTTCACCCCAGCATTATATTACAACTCCAAAGAACTTCCTATAAGGCTGGTAATGTAGTGTTCTTAATTGGTGGAAAGTTGTTAATGAGCCTCATTAACTGGGCTGCACAAGCATATTGCAATTTCTTTCTTTTATTTCCCCCTTTCTTGAGAAATGTTTTGGGGCAGGTGATAATGCCGTTTTGGTAATTGTTTCTCCCAAAAAAAAAAAAAACTTTTTCTAGTTGCTTAATCTCTTTCCAGTTGGGACAAATTTTCTTTTTTTTTTTTTTTTGGTAATCTTCACATACTAGCAAGGTTATTGAATCAGTCTTGAGTGGTAGTACTTTAATATCCAAAATTAATTCTAAATCTAATGTGATTAGTATTTTAACACTGATAATCTTTGTCAAAGTATCCATATAATTTTGAAAGGAAGTCCAGTTAATGAAGGTACACGTTTTACCAAGAAGTCAATCTCTGCTTCAGGCTGGAGTAGAGCAAGATTGAAAAAGGTAGAGGAAGGAAGACGATGTCTCATGAAAAGATTAATGGTGGGGGGAATAATCAATGACAGAGAAACTGGAAGGCATTGTTAGTAAGAAAGGAAAAAAGAAAGAAAAATTTGTCTGGGAGGGGAAAAATATCAAGAATATGAAAAATGGTACAGATGCCCAGGAATTTATCTTGAAGAGTGTCCCAATATTTATATATATATATATATTTTTTTTCTGATTTCCTTTTAGTTTGTAGAGTTTGTTTTGATGGTAAATTACCTTACTTTGAGTGGACCCAATAATAAAGAAGCCATGGCCAGAGGATAGAATTCGTCAGTAGTATAATGTTCCAGGATTACTGATTGGTAGACAATGAGGGAATTTTGGAATATTGTAGTCTTTTCAGTCACATGGACGTTGTAGCTGGAGCAGAACATCAGGACTTCTGATGATGTTGAGAGTGATCTAAGTGAAGTTTGGGAGAGAATTAAGTTTTGGGCTTCCTTTGGTCTTCTCAAGTTAAAGGATTTACTTCGTTTTCTTTTTCTGCTTAATTGAGAGGATGGGATTTAATTTTACAATGATTTTGTTTTTGTAGGCGCTTTTGTATTTGTTTTTTGGTGGATTTCATGTCCCCTTCTGTAATCCTTTCGTCCTCATTAATAAATTTCTCTCGTTTCTTATGAAAAAAATGTAGGATCCTCCATGATTGTATGTTCCTGCTATTCACACATTCTCCTTTTTTAGTTATCATGCCCTGATCCTATTTCCCAGCAATATCTAATAAAAGAATAGAGAAGGTAGTGGATCTGGTACTGTGCTTACAAGTGTAGGTTAATGCTTCATGGGAATTAGAACTAGAGATGTGTCGAATTGTGGACTAGCTTCTGTTAAGTTATTAGATCACATTTTTCTTTTCTTGTTTCTTTGCTTTGAAATCTTCATAATGTAGCCACTTCAAAAATCATATATTTCATTCTCACAGGGTGAAGCAGATTGTTCATTCTACCTGAAAACTGGCAGGTACATGCTGTTTTTTTTGTTAAATAGTTTTGGTCAAAATTTAATTTTTTTTGGTTAAATAGTTTTGACCAAAATATAAAATCAGTATAAATGGTTCATTTTTTTTTTCCCTTCGGTGAATCAGTTGCAAGTATGGTGCCACTTGTCGCTACAACCATCCTGACAGGATTGGTATGTGCTGGATTATGGTGTTCATTTTCTGATTCATTTTAATGTGTTCTAGTTTTTCAAGTGTTTATTAAATAGTGTCCTTACCTATTTCATTGCTGAGCTATTTTATTGCAATCAATCCCCCAGCTTCCTCAATTGGCCATGCCTTTCTAGCTTCTCCAGCAGCAGGTCTGAACATTGGAGTTGTTAATTCGGTTGCTTCTCTATATCAGACAATTGACCCCCGATTGGCTCAAGCAACGGTAAATGTTTTAGTTTAGTTTTTTGTTTTATATATATATATATATAAAAAATCCGTTTCTAGTGATTTGTCATTTCATTTGAAGTGATGTTGGGATTTGTATCGTCATTAGGGCTTTAATTTTCGGTTTTGGGTCCTGTCATGACCATGTTTATAGTCTAGTTTCTTTTTCATTTTGTTTTTTTATTTCTCCGAGGATACCTCATCCTCTTTCCTTGTAATTGATTGATTAATCAATAAAAGGAGTTTTTTTCATAAAAAAAAAAAAATGTTGTTTACTTTTTCTTTAACGCAAACGCTACACAAGTGGGAAGACACATAAGTAATGATGTGTTATATTATCTAGGGTAATAATCATCATATTACCCTTATTTTGTTCCAATTTTCAGGCACCTCAAAGGTCTGTTTGTTCTTAAAAATATTAAATTGGTATCTGCAAGTTTTAAAACGTATTGCTCTTGTACTCCCAATTCTTTTTTTAGATGAGAAATGTCATTTTTCCCTTTCTAGTTAAATAAACTTAAAATTAATAATTTCAAAATCAAATCAATATATGTTAGTACACATTATAGAAGAAGAAGAAGAAGAAGAAGCAGCAGCCCACTAAAAATATTTCCTAGAGCCTTCAAGAGATCTCTTAAAACAAAAAGCAGTGACCACTGATTGGCAATGGTTTTTGCAACTGATTAGTAGTTCATTAGAGGGAATTAGTTGTATAACTTATTAGTAGTCTCTGTTAGTAGTTTGCTAAAGAGAGCAGTATAAAAATGTGGATCAATAGGTAGTGAGAGGGAAGGTGGATAATTATGGGGGTTAGTTATTTGGAAAACCAAGTAGGGAGAGTGAGCAGACTCTCAAACATCTGCTGCCTTAGGAGTGCTACCTCATCTAACTAGGGTTTCCATTTTTTTTCCTTCGTCGGGAATGGGGGCACTTTGGAGATTTAAAATTTTGTTTTTGTTTATTCTTTTCCCTGCCCCAAAATATGATGATGGTGGTGGTGATTCTTTGTGCAACTTTTTTTTTCTTCATTGGGAGTGGGGCACTTTGGGGATTCAATTTTTTTGCTGTTTTTTTTCCCTGCCTCAAAAGGAGGAGGATAATGTGATTCTTTGTGGAACCTCTTTTTTTCTCCTTCATTGGGGTGGGACAGTTTGGTGATTTAAATTTGTTTTTATTTTTTTTTCCTTGCCTCAAAAGCACAAATAACTTTGGTTTAAATCTTAATGCTGAATTTTTCTTTCCGTGTTGTGTTACTGCACTCTCCCCTCTTTACAGATCTTCATTGTGGTGCATTATTTGTTTGCATGTTGCAGGTGGGAGTGGGCACAACTGTATACCCTCAACGCCCTGGACAGCTTGAATGTGACGTGAGCATTTTGAAACAAGTTATATTTTTGTGTTTAATGTCTACAAAATAAATTTAATCTAGAATGCATAGAACATATTTAGAAAAGTGGAATTTTTGACGTGTTTGAAAGTTTGTTTAGCATACCTATTTCCAGGAAAGCTTTTATTTGATGAGCAATCGGCAATTTTCTATTCTAGGAAACCAAGCTTGTTTATTTTTTACATGCAGACTCATGTATTGATTTTCCACCGCATCAATTAATTTTGAAAATTTTATCTTACTTCAGTTTTAAGGAAAATATATTTGTTACATTATAATCAATGAGAATAGGTAAATTGGAAGGGTGTCATGGGGAGATAGCTAGGTCTTGTTATTCTGGGACTGCTTTGAGTTATGTTTCTGGATCAAGATTATGCGATTTTCTCTCTGGTTGTTTTTGTTTTTCCTCATAGAGGATCTCTCATCCTCTTGTCCTTGTAATTGATTAATTTATCAATCACAGAATGTTTCTTATAAAAAATAACTAACAAATAAATTAGCAATGAGAAGGAGTGAGACTACTATTCGTGAATACTATGACGTTGAGATTCATGCAGTAAAATCTTTGCTTGTATATAGATATGTTTAACTGTCTGTGCATGTTCTTTTGATGAATGTTTTTGAATTACATGCGCCATCCATGAATTATCAAGTATTCAAGTATTTTACTTTTTTCCATGGTTGCAGTACTACATGAAGACTGGGGAATGTAAATTCGGTGAGCGATGCAAGTTCCATCACCCCATTGATCGGTCAGCATCAACACAGTCAACCGGGCAAGGTCAGCAACAGATTGTTAAGCTTACTCTTGCGGGTCTCCCTAGGAGAGAGGTATGTGCTTTATTTGCATTTGGGATCTTTTTGTGCTGAACGATTGTAAAATGATTTTCTTTAACTTATTTATTATTATTATTATTATTTTTTTGGTATTTGTCTCCCTTATAGAACATAAGAACGTGTTTAGTTAAGAACACTTGGTTAATACTCAGAGCTTCTAAAATGAAGTGAAATAACATGATTAATGGCCAATCGAAAATGATGGTTTTTAACTTTGAGAGTGAAGAGATTAGTTTCAAATTTCTGAGAACTCCCGTTTTATGACAAATCTATGAAACTAAATCTATTATGTTAATTAACCTTTTCGTGAATGTGATTCTGTTAATTAGATTATGATGTTTAGGAATTGGACACGGTAGTCCTCCACTAGAGCTTATTGTCAAACAGATACCTCAGTCCCCTGAATATATATTTTTTTCTCTTTTTCTTTTAAAGTATTTTTTTGATTGGACGCCTTTGAGTTCTGTTTCCTCACTCTTCACATTATCAGAAGCATATGTGTATAATTTAAATATATTGTGAAGGCACCCATGAAGACCAGTCACGGTATCACAACTCGAATGTTTTTTTTTGTACGTGTTCAAAATCATGAGCTGAAACTTTTCAAACCAAGACGTCAAACACTATCAAATCCTTCCACTTCCATTTCAGCGAACAATTAAACAACCCACATTATGGAATCTGTATCCAGCCTGAGCTATTCCAAATCCACTGTCCCTTTTTATTCTAGAATCACAAATAGAACTTCTCGATCATAAAAGGCCCCTGCCCGGGTGCCATACTATTCAGTCATGAGAGCAAATTCTTGACTACCATCTTTCGGTCACAAGTCCTTATTTTGCAGTAAAAGTACCTAATTATGAGAATGTACCAATATAATCTAGATGCTTGCTTTGCCCCTCAATAGAGCGCAAGAAATATTGGCTAGATGGTTGTTTTTTCGCTGAGGTGTTGGTCGCTTTGATTTTGTGTTTCTTTTAGTTTTTAGTAGTATTTAACAAACTCAAATAAGTGGGTTTTGGGTACGTTTTGGATGTTAAAAAAATTTAGCATTAAAACATAGCTCTAGTCATGTTGATTGTATCATTTCTTTTTGTTGGAGATTCTCTATTTTGGCCAGGTAATCGTAATCATGTGTGCTCCCTTATGAAGTCATATATTCATGAAGGTGGTGCATTTTGACAGGGTTCTATAATCTGCCCGTACTATCTGAAAACCGGAACATGCAAGTACGGTGCTACCTGCAAGTTTGATCACCCACCTCCTGGTGAGGTCATGGGAAAGGCGACACAAGGAACAGAAGGGGAAGCAGACAGGGATGAAGAACATGGGGTTTGATCAATTTAGCAACAACTGCCATGCCCTTCATATAGAATTAGCTCTACTAAGTTTATCTTATTTTGCTAGTCCCTTGCTTTTTCTGTATTTGTTTGGTCAAATGAGTAATTCTGTATGTTGTATACTCTAGGCTGATCTGATCCTTTAAACGTTTGATTAAAGGAGCTTAGTATACGGTTAAGGTAATGTTTTGCATAGAAATTTCTTCCTGTATCCTGAGACGGCTTGGTCACCCTATGAGTATGTCATGCAAGTTTTATTTTTTAGTTGTCGCTTTTTCTTTTCCTTTTTTACCAGAATTGAATAAAACGTCCGAGCGTCCGAGGACGAAAGAAAAAATGTCCATGGGGAACTAGTTTCATGTCGGCTCCCACCAGTACTCACGTATCATTCCTCTTATTACCATTTTTTTTCCCCTTCATTGGAATTATTGGCTTAAATTGACCTGGCAAAAAGCTCACAGGTGGAAGATTAGTGAGTAAAAATGTAGAACCTTTATTATCGCGTTGTATTACTGCTCTTCTGCAAAATAATAATAATAATAATAATAATAATGATAATAATAACAAAAAAGGAAAGGAGTAAATAGTATAATATCAAATAGTTTTAAAATGTGTGATAAAAAAATATATGATGAGAAATTGAGTAATATATTAAAGAAAATGGGAACAAAAACTCTAAAATATCCAACCTTTTATCCAACCTTTTGTTCTTTCTCAATCTTTCAACTTTCTTACCAACATTGACGGCCATCAAAAAATACAGTATTAATCTTGTAATATTTTATTAACTATAAATATAAAATATTACCAAGGACTTTATCAAATCGTTGGCAGCTAAAAAATATAGTATTAATTTAGTGATATTGTATTATCAAGAAAATACAAAAATTTAGAAAGTAGTCAACAAATACAATATTAACCTGGCAATAATTCACAGGTGACTTCACCAGATTGTCAACGGCCAAAAAATACAGTATTAATTTGGTATACTTTATTAACTTATAAATAAAAAAATCCCGATGAGTAAATACAAATTTAACCTAGTAATATTATATTACTGTGTAAGTATAAAAATTTACCCACGACTTCGTCGGATCGCCGACTACTGGGAAATAAGTATTGTATTAATGTGTAAATACAAAAGTTTACTGGTGACGTCGTGGGTAGCCACTGTTACGACAGAAATCACAAAAAAAAAAAAAAAAGAAAAGAAAAAATATCATCGAAAAAAATACAAAAATTCACAAGAATCAACTAATTTTGCTTTTCCTTCATTTTCTCACCATCCAAATGGATTACAAAATCCATAAAAATAATAATAAAAAACACATCCCATCGCTGGGCTTTACTTGGTGTGGATATAGAAATGTCTAACAACTTCCACTATCACAGACGAGCATGTCAATGCTAACGTCTAAGGAGGAGATTCTGATGGAACGGATTATACCAAATTCTTCTAGGATCGTTCATTTCAAATTATTGAGAAGAATTGATCTAGATTGCGGAAGCATACCTTGATTCATGATCTTGGATTGTTATGGGTTATTGCCTTCCAATCCAATGTGTATTCCTTTGGAACTTCAAGGAAGATGGGATTTCTAGAGAAGTAGGAATGTCTGTAATTTTTCTGAATGAAATAATACGTATGAATTGGGGACCATAACCAGAATAAATAACTTTAGTTATTTTAGTGTATTTTCAGTTTCACCCATCATAAAATCTGAAAATTACAAATTGGTATCTACACATATAATATTAACAAATATAACCCATACATTATTTTAATACCCAAAAAGCCTTCCAACTTTATCTTAATTATATCACTTTAATTTAGGCTTTACTTTAAAATAGCATTAAATAACATTTAATTACATATGTGTGCCCACATGAAAAATTAATTTTCCAACAATCTCCCACTTCGGCCATATATGTTTCTTTACAAAATGTGTTAACTTTAGTGAGCTCAACCTTTGCTATCACATATAAGGGTATTCCTGAACAATCTCGTCCATTGATCATATCAACATAGAACCAGAGCGGCTTTTGTCACAAATGCAGCGTAACTAGACCCATCAATGATTACGTATATCAATATATCCAAATGACATAGATTAAGTATGGATGTGTAGCATGAAAATTACATGCAAAGTGATCTAAACATGTCTATTCCAACTGGTCCTACCTTATATCTGAACGAGATCAAAACCGTACCAAAATCAGAGTGTAAGTAAACTGTATTCTTTATTTTTGTAGAAAATACATATATAAACACACAATGTCTATATACAAAGAAAATTAGCATTCAAATACAAACTTCCACTAAAATTGCATAACATCAAATAACTGAACACCCATGTGAGCAGTGTGCTCGTGAAAGACCTTGGGTGGAAGCCCTTTTGAAGCGGATTCGCTATCAAGGAGTTTGTACCAATATGCTCTATAGACATCTGATCACTCTGAACTCTTTCTTTAACAACAAGAAACTTAATCTCTATATGCTTTGACTTTGAAGAGCTCCTATTGTTGTTAGAATACAAGACTGTAGATTTATTGTCACAAAACAACTTAAGTGGTCTTTCTACATTGTTCATGATTTGCAGCCCAGTGACAAAGTTTCGCAGCCATATTCTATGATTGGATGCCTCATAACATGCTATAAATTCTGCCTCTATAGTGGAAGAAGCTATGAGTAACTGCTTAGCACTCTTCCAAGAAATAGCTCCTCCAGCAAGTAAATAAATATAGCCCGAAGTGGATCGATGACTATCTTGACATCCAGCAAATTCCAAATCCGAATAACCAATGATCTCGAGTTGGTCTGACCTTCTATATGTAAGCATGTGATCTTTTATTCTTTGTAAATATAGCATAACCCGTTTGGCTGCTTTCCAATGATCCATTCCAGGGTTACTCAAATATCTGCCCAATAATCCAATAATGTATGCTATATCCGGACGAGTGCAAACTTAAGCATACATCAAACTCCCAACAGCTGATGCATATGGGATCTTTTCCATTTCTTTAACCTCAAGGTCGTTCTTAGGACATTGACTTAAACTGAATTTATTTCCTTTAGCCACAGGGTTATCTCCTGGTTTACAATCCTGCATGCCAAATCTTTTAAGCACCTTTTCGATATAGCTCTTTTGTGATAATCCAAGAATACCCCGAGAGCGATCTCGGTGTATTTTAATTCCTAACACAAAAGAGGCGTCACCAAGATCTTTTATCTCTAATTTCTTTGATAGAAATCTCTTAGTTTCGTGCAATAAGCTTATATTATTGGTGACAAGCAGTATGTCGTCAACATACAATACCAGGAAAATACACTTACTCCCACTGAACTTATGGTATATACAATCATCTACAGCGTTCATCTCGAAACCGAATGAGACTATCACTTGATGAAATTTGTAATACTATTGATGAGAAGCTTGCTTAAGCCCATAGATGGATTTCTTTAATTTGTAAACCAT
Source organism: Artocarpus hirsutus (assembly GCA_946598075.1). Lineage (NCBI taxonomy): Eukaryota > Viridiplantae > Streptophyta > Magnoliopsida > Rosales > Moraceae > Artocarpus > Artocarpus hirsutus. The sequence goes on from CAMOHE010055319.1 coordinate 19,524, forward strand.
CTTCTTTGGGTCTCCCGACTCAAAGTTTTCTGGCTGCACCATATAGATCGTTTCTTCGATGTCACCATTTAGAAACACCGTCTTAACATCCATCTGATGTAGCTCAAGATCAAAATATACTACAAGTGCCATAATTGTCCTAAAAGAGTCTTTCGTTGAAACCGGAGAGAAAGTCTCTTCATAATCAAGGCCTTCCTTTTGAGTAAAGCCCTTAGCGACAAGACAAGCCTTATATCTCTCTACATCACCCTTCGAATCCCTCTTGGTTTTAAATATCCATTTACAATTAATGGGCTTCGCACCTTCAAGTAATGGAACGAGATCCCAAACGTCATTGTCCTTCATGGACTTTATCTCATCTTTCATGGCATCCATCCACTTTTGAGAGTTTGAACTATGCATGGCTTGATGGACATTGATTGGATCATCATCCATCAATCTAACACTTTCCTCATGTTCTTGGAGAAATACTATGTAATCATCCGGGATAGCACTCCTCCTCTCTCTAGTGGATCTCCTTAATGACACAAGTTCCTGAGGTTCTGATTCTTGAGGTTGTTGAGTTTGTACCTCAAGGGGTTGAACGACTATGTCTGTTTGTTCTTGATTTGCAACTTGATCAATGTCAGGGATAGAAACTTGAACATTATCAAAAGCAATTGTGGGAATAAGAACCAATTCCTCTTGTTCAAGAGGAACATGATCATATTCATCCTCAAAGACAAAGTCTCTAACCTTATTTCTCCCCCCAAAATCAACATCCTCAAAGAATGTTGCAATTCCTGTCTCAAAAATAGCTTTAGTAGTGGGATCATAAAATTTGTAACCCCTTGACCGTTCAGAGTAACCAATAAAATAGCAGCTCACTGTCTTAGGGTCCAATTTCTTTTCATTAGGCCTATAAGGCCTTGCCTTAGTTGGACAACCCCAAGTATGTAAATGCTTCAGACTAGGCTTTTTGTCTGTCCAAAGCTCATAAGGTGTTTTGGCTGCTGCCTTTGTTGGTACTCTGTTAAAGATGTAAGCTATAGCCTTGAGTGCTTCACCCCAGAGGGATTCAGGTAAGGTGGAATGACAAATCATACTCCTTACCGTGTCTTTAAGTGTTCGGTTTTGTCTCTCAGCTACTCCATTCATGCTAGCTGAACCTGGCATGGTATATTGAGGGACTATCCCGCAATCCTCTAGGAATTTAGCAAAAGGTCCTGGACGTTGTTCACCTGATTTGTCATATCTACCATAGTACTCACCACCACGGTCAGATCTGACAGCCTTAATTCTTTTGCTGAGTTAAAGTTCAACCTCAGCCTTATATGTCTTGAACACATCTAAAGCCTGTGACTTCTCATGAATGAGATATAGATAGCCATACCGAGAGTAATCGTCTATGAACGATACAAAATATTGTTGACCATTCTATGAAGCCACAGGAAATGGTCCATAAATGTCTGTATGTATCAATTCTAAGACATCCGTAGCTCTATTGGCATCTAATCTCCTTTTGTTTGTCTGTTTCCCTTTAATACAATCAACACAGATATCAAAATTTGTAAAATCAAGGGAATCAAGAATTTCATCTGACACGAGCCTTTCGATCATTTTCCTTGAAATATGTCCTAATCGCTTATGCCATAATACAGCAGAATTCTCATCGGTTAATTTACGTTTTGTGCCACGAAAACTAACATGCAAGGTTCATTATAAGAAGCAACTGCTACAAGCAAATATACGTTATCTTGAAATGATAAAGAACTGGTACCAATAACATTTGAATTTAAAGAAAGATTAAACTGACTATTTTCAAATGAACAACAATATCCAAATTTGTCCAAAGCAGAAATAGAAATTAAATTCTGTCTAAATGACGGTACAACAAATATGTCTTTGAAATCCAAATAATGACCAAAACTTAACAATAACCTAAAATGCCCTATTGCTTCAACTTCTGCCGATTTGCCATCTCCCACATAGATGAATCTTTCAGCATCAATCGGCTTTCGGCAGTTGAGGCAACCCTGCATAGACACACTTATATGAGTAGTAGCACCTGAATCAATCCACCAAGTGTGTCTTGGCACTGAAGTTAAATTAACCTGAAAACAAACCAAATTGAGAAGCTTACCTTTCTTTGCACGCTAAGCATGATACTTGGTGGAAACCTTCTTCATGTGTCCACGTTTACCACAAAAGAAACAAGTATGATTTTCATCCTTATTATCCTTATTTTGTTTCTTTTGTACTGGACCTTTAGCAGCTTCATTACTCTTTCTTTTCTTTTTCTTGTCCTTAGAGGTGCTAGCCAAGTGAGCACTTTCAGTCTTCTCTTGGTTCAGTCTTTCTTCCTCTTGCACACAATAAGAAATCAACTCATTAAGAGTCCATTTCTCTTTCTGGCAGTTATAACTGATCTTAAATTGACTGAATTCTGCAGGAAGAGAAATCAAGACAAGATGCACTAGAAGATCCTCAGAAATTTCTAAATCTAGTGTCTTTAATCTTGAAGCAAGATGAGACATCTGCATGATGTACCACCTTATGTTTCCTTTTGCTTTGTACCTCATTGAAATCAAGCTCGCCAAAAGCGTGCTTGTTTCAGCCTTATCATTCTTTGCAAAGCATTTCTCAATGGCCTTAAGGAAACCCTTGGCTGTAGTGACCTCATCAAGCATAGTGCCCTTGAAGACTTCTAGAATACCTCTCTTAATGATCATTAGACTTATTCGGTTAGAACGATCCCATCTTTCAAGTTTCTTTTTATCCTCAGCAGAACTAGAGTCTGTAATTGTGGGATGTTCAACCCTTATGGCTAAGTCCAGATCAAGGCAACCAAGAACGATCAACATATTCTCTTTCCAGTCCTTAAAGTTAGTCCCATTCAGCATATGAATGGAATTAACACTTGCAGATATTGATGAAGATGATGCAGTAGCTGAACAAAAGCAAAATCACATATTCACATAAGAGTTCACATAAAACAACCAATAAAATTCAAACAGTGGTTAATCCCATCACAAGAAACCTGTAACAACATTAATATTTAGTCTTTGGACAGAAATATTAACTTGTAAGTGGTATTCTTGGTGTAGTGATCAAATATTAACAATAAATTATGTCAAATAATAAGCTAATCTTTGGATCCACTTATTATTTACATGCCAAAAATACCATGTAATCGTTACATATTTATCACCACAGGTATGAATTTAATTCTGTCAAATATTAAACTTCCTTTGGGTCAATTAATATTCGCATGAATTAAATTCACACAACCTTCTTAATATATCAAATTAATTAACATCCACAAAAGAGGCTACTTTGACAGCTTATTGGTTCAATTAATTAATTTGATCATATTAATAATCCAAAAACACAATTTAAATTTTAAAGTTGCACCCAAAAATTGACCCAAAAAAAAAGTTGTCAAAAAAGTCAACCGATCAAAGTCAACAGTCAAAGTCAACATTTGACCGTTGACCATTAACCCTGACCGGGTCAAAGCTGGACGGGTCAGGGCTAGCCCGGGTCATGGTGACCTGACCCGGAGCTTACCAGCCCTTCTTTTTCCTTTTTTTTTTTTTTAATTCGGGTAACCCAGGGGTTGAGCCCTTGGGTTTCCATCCGGTCATGGGCCTTATGGGCTACTTGGGCCCGTTTAACATATCAGACCTTTGCTCCTTTTTTTTTTTTTTTTTTGTGCCTTGTAACCCAGGGGTTAAGCCCTTGGGTTTCTAGCTGGTCACGGGCCTGGTCGGCCCGTGTATCTAGAACCGAATTTGGGCCAAAGCCCATAGGCTGCTGTAAACCCAGGGGGTCTTGACCCTTGGGAACCGTGGCCAGGCGGTTGGCTCCGCGCCAGAGAGCCTTCCCAACCGCCAACCGCCGGCGCGACTTCATTGCTGCATCCAGACGACGACGGCGCCAGCGGCGGAGCAGTATGCAGCCAGCCAAACCCAGAAAATCAGCCCCCGGTTTGATTCCTTTTTTTCACAGTGGGCTTTGGCAACTGTTTTCATGGCCCGCCGCAGCCAGAGGCCACGAAACTCCCTCTCCGGCGAGGCCTGAGGGTCTCGGCTAGAGTTAATTGCTGGCGGCAGTGAGTTTGCCGCCGGTAATCCAAAGGGTTGCATGTTTGGTTTTGAACGGAATACCACAATATGAAGGAATGAAGGAATGAAACCCATAAAAAACAAATTGATCAAAAAATTGTATACACGTGAGTTTCAATCCATTATTCCAGTCAAAAGTCAAATACACATATACAATTATGATGGCAGTCATAAATGCATGAATCCCAAATTCATAGACACACGCATACCAAAACTTTATCCAAAACTGAATCACACATATGCATATGCATGAATACAGTAACGTATTCTATGAACAATTCAACCAAAATTCTTGAGACAAATTTCTTAATAATTTAACATGAAACGGCTCTGATGCCACTTGATAGAACGGATTATACGAAATTCTTCCAGGATCGTTCATGTCAAATTATTGAGAAGAATTGATCTAGATTGCAGAAGCGTACCTTGATTCATGATCTTGGATTGTTGTGGGTTATTGCCTTCCAATCCAATACGTATTCCTTTGGAACTTCAAGGAAGATGGGATTGCCAAAGAAGTAGGAATGTCTGTAATTTTTCTGAATGAAATAATACGTATGAATTGGGGACCATAACCAAAATAAATAACTTTAGTTATTTTAGTATATTTTCAGTTACGCCCATCATAAAATCTGAAAATTACAAATTGGTATCTACACCTATAATATTAACAAATATAACCCATACATTATTTTAATACCCAAAAAGCCTTCCAACTTTATCTTAATTATATCACTTTAATTTAGGCTTTACTTTAAGATAGCATTAAATAACACATTTAATTACATATGTGTGCCCACATGAAAAATTAATTTTCCAACAGATTCAACAGGAGAGGATCGATTTCATCTCAGGCCAAAAAGGATCTCGATGTTCATATCAGCGGCGGGATCTTGGCATCAAAAACTGGAGCTCAAAGCGTCAACTTCGGCAGCATTTTTTGGCGTTTCTCCTGCATCACTCATCGTGAGTTCTTCGAATGATTGCCAACGACCTCAAGCCTATCCTTGTGAACCCCTTTGGTGACTGACGAGGGGCAAGATCCATCAGTGGTTGCGATCTCCTTCTAGATTTTCCAAAGATTTCCTGCCACCGCATTATACTATGATCGAGATCCTGCAATTTGACATCGCTAGAGCTTTTGCCAGTGATGGACGAGGGGAAATTGTTAATTAATGTTTATGACAAAACCATACTCAAACATTATTATCAACCAAAAAAAAACCCTTGAAGCATAAAAGAAAAAAAATAAAGGATTTATACATTAGAAGGATGTTTATTTAGAGAGATGACATGTAGGTAGAGAAAAAAAAAAGATGTATAGTTAGTTGTTATTTATTTAAAAAAGAATTATTTATATATTTAGAATAGATGTTGGATTTATAATTAAATTAAATCAAGTTAGGCTTTTGTTAATAAATGGATTAAAGTAATTTGATCCTTTGATCACTGTTATTAGGTCTAAGCAAGCTTTTAAACATGTTAGCTACTGATAATATTCAAAATTATAATACAAATGAGAAGAATAGAAAAAATTAAATAAAATACCACATAAAGATATATAGTGCTTCACTCAATTTGAGCTATATTCGTTGATTCCTCTAGTTCTTACAAGTTCTCATTCGACTCGCTCGTCTTCATTCTCAAGATCAATGAAGCCTTTAGCTTAATTGAAAGCCTCCTAAATGGTCTTCGGGTAATCTGAGCGAATGCTATCTTTAAACATGGACTAGTGCAAAAGTCCCTTCTTTAGCGTTTCTCTTGTCATTCCATCCTTGACGTCTAAAATTTTTGAAACGGACTTATTGAACCTTTTAATAAAAGCTCTCAATGGTTCGTTCTATCCCTGAACGGCTCCCCATAAGACTCTGTTGTCTTCCTCATTTGAATGTGCACCAAATAACTCTTCATGAACAGGTTTGCCAAGTCATCAAAGCTGTCAATGGATTCATGTGGTAAGTTATTGAACTAGTGTAGCGCGAGCCTTTTCAAACACTTTGTGAAGAGTTTGCACATTATAACATCTAGGATGTTGTCTAGAATGTTGGTGGCATTCACAGTGTTTTTGTATTGCAGAAGATTGTGTTTTGTGAAGTACCATCGAAGCAAGCAAACACTAGGTTGGCATACTTTAGAGAGACTATCATAGAATCGCGCTTAGCAAATAGGGTCTCTTTGATCCCCTTTGAGATCTTGTCTAGAGCTGGCATTTTATGTTAGACATGTATGCCTTAAGGAGTAAAAATGTAGTATATTTTTAGAGACATTTTTATTAATAAAGAATTTATTTATTATTCATATACCAAATTGTTGTCCTTATTACGTTCATATTTGTTGAATATATGATAAGCAAACAAAAGTCTGAGACTATCGGTCTAAACCTTTGGAATTAGGTATATGATGAACAGATTTGCGAAAAACATGATTTTAAAAGTGATGATCGAAATTATAAGATCTACAATCGAAGAAATAAAGTTAGGCGCTTTATTCATGCAAAGATTGTTATGTTGTCTATATCCCTAACAGGAGATGGTTTGTCTTGGCCATTGAAGGTGAACTCCGTGAATAGAAACATTGGTGAATTGTCATAGGTGATGATGTATTAGATCGGGACATAAAGTGTAATTGATTTGGATTAATAATTCTATCTTGGCAAATCAATTCACTTTAGACAATCATATGTGTTGTATCTTAATCTTGAGATGAATAGTGAGCCCATTGGCTTGACTTATGTCTTTTGATATACAAAAGGGTGACATCTATATTTTATGATGGTACGCATACTGTACGTTAGGGACATGACTCTTGATAGCATAGACTTGTTATTCATAGATACGGAATCCATAGAGTCAAAGATATCCTCTTATATGCGCCATCCTGTAATTGAAAAACTAGAACGCTCATCTATTTGGATATATAGATGTAACCGAATGGTATACTGTCTTTGGATGGTAAGTTTTTTTATGGTGAGATAATGGAACGTAAGAGAAAAATAATCAGGAAGGTAAGACGAAATTTATCCTTAAGCTGATTATGGATATCCTATAGAGATATGATACATTATGATATGTCATGGAGACTTAGTTATTCAGCCTTCGTAATTCTATATAGTTCGAGAGTATAGCTCTAAGATTTTAGTGGAGTAGCATTAGAGTTAATAATTATGAATGCATATCTGGGATATTGGGTTTCATAATTGTCTACAGCTTGAACTATATAGGTGCATCAGGTTCCTTTTGCTAGCTCATAATAAATCCTGTAATGATACGGTATGCTTTTCTAATAAATTAGTGACTTATATCAAATTATCGAATTGGCTGAAATTTGGTAGGATCAGATAATTTATGTTTGTTTATTAGTTGAATTAATTTTATGAAAAAGTAATTCAAGATAAACTTGTTGAATTATCGGGATCAGATAATTCATGTTTGTTTATTGATTAAATTAATTTCGAGTAAATTAATTCAAGATAAACTTGTTGAATTATTAAGAATATTTATTTTCCTAGAGATTATCTAGATATGACTGTTTTAATTAGATAACTTCTCTATTGGGTTATTTGAATTAAAACTGAGGCTCTATCTCAAGATTCTCATGTGGGAAATAAAAGATTTGCAGGGATCATTTATCATAAGTTCGTCAGGCCAATCTTCAGGTTTCGCCTACCAATGGAGTAAATTTAGTAGGCTGATCTACCAATTTGGCCTGCCAACGAGCGATATATGATCATGTGTTTTTAGACACGATTTTATATTAGATATTAACCTGATTCAAATTTTTGAGGCCTTACTTGATGAGGACTAACCTTGGGCCCAACCTCTATAAATAGGGAGTGAGACTCATATGTTATGTAGATTAGTTGAGGAATTAAGAGTGAGCATTCTATATTGTGAGTTTCTAAAACTCCCTGAGAGCTATTGCTCACAAATCACAAACCTTAGTTTTAGGTTTCCTTGATTAGTTGGAAGGAGAGTCACTGAGAAGAGCTGAACGTTGTGTGCCCACAGATACTTCGATCGGGGATAGAGAATAGCAAAAAAGACCAGTTAGTTAAGGCTCTTCTAGAATGTTCTTCTCTACACTGATTGCAGGAGATCTTCGGTATTCAAAGGTTAGTAAGATCTGGTTAATTTATGTATATAGGATGTCAAACTTGTGTTTTGAAAAATACTCTGGTATAAAATTTTTAAAATTCTGCTGCGTATTATTTTTTTCGACATTTTACTCATCTTCTTCATCACCTTCTGGTTGATTTTTTCCTCGACCATTTTTGTGCTTTGAGCAAGCATCCCCTTTATAATCATTTGTACATATGTCGCTCTTAGAGGCGTGTTGGTTGCAACCGTCATCACAGGCTCCTCTTCTACTTGTTTTGTGGAGTTATTGTTGTTAGAAAAGTAGTATGCAACAGAAATTTAAAAATTTTTTCTTGAAAGTATTTCCAAAACACAAGCTTGACATGCTATATGCATAAATTAACCAGATCTTATTAACCTTGTATGTCAAAGAGCTCCTGCGATCTATGGAGAAAAGGGCATTTTAGGAGAGCTTCAACCAATTGGTCTTCTTTGTTATTCTCTATCGATGATCGGTATGTGTTTGGGCACACTCATACAGCTCTTCCCCGATGACTCTCCTTCCAAGCAATTGAGAAACATCCAAAACTATCGTTTGTGATTTATGAACAATAGCTCTTCACGAGAGTTTCACAGACTCACAGAATAGAATACTCACTCTTGATCTCTCAACTGATCTCAATAATTATGAAGCCTCACTCCCTATTTATAGAGGTTGAACCTAGAGGATAGTCTTTATCAGATAAGGCCTCAAAATTTTGAATATGGATCAATATATGATAAAATCGTGTAAAAGTGCATGATCAAATTATCGCACGATTGACAGGCCGATCTACTATCGAACTTACTCCATCGGCAGGCCGGCCTTGAAGATCGGCCTGTCAAACTTACGATAAATGATCCCTGTGAATCTTTTATTCTTCACCTGAGATTCTTTAAATAAAGCCTCAGTTTTAAGTCAAATAGCCCAATAGAGAAGTTATCTGATTAAAACAACCATATCTAGAAAATCTCTAGGAAAATAAATGTTTCCGACAAGTCAACAAGTTTATCTTGAATTAATTTACACAAAATTAATTCAACTATAAGCAAACATGAATTATTTGATCCTATTGAATTTCAGCCAATCTAATAATTTAATATAAGTCACCAATTTATTGGAAAAGCACGTTGTATCGTTACATGATTTATTATGAGCTAAGTCAGCCTACCGAACTTATGATAAATGATCATTGCGAATCTTTTATTCCCTACCTAAAATTCTTTGGATAAAGCATTAATTTTAAGTCAAATAGCCCCATAGGATTATCCATAATCGGCTTAAAGATAAATTCTATCTTACCTTCCCAATTATTTTTCTCTTACGTTCTATTATCTCATCATCAAAAAACTTACCCTCCAAAGGCAGTATACCATTTGGTTATACCTACATATCCAAATGGTTGAGCGCTCTAGTCTTCCAATTATAAGATAATGCATATAAAAGGATATCATCGACACCTAAATTTTTCACATTTTTTTCTAGGTCAAAAACGAGTGTCAAAACATGTAAAGCTTTTGTCTACAAGGTTGACCGATCGATTGTCAAGGTCAAAGAGCATCCTAACAAGCCTTAATCGCACTGATTGACTGCTCCAAGCCACTAGTGGACTGGTTCTTATCTGATTGGACATTTTTCTATTTTATTTGACCCGAGAATTTTTTATAGAGCCTCAATTTTGATTTAAATAGCCAAATGCAAAAGTTATCTGATTAAAACAGTCATAAACTAATAATCTCATATCAAATTAAATAAATACAAATAATTTATCATGTTTACTTTGAATTAATTCATGGAATTAATGCGACCAATAAACTAACATAAATTATTATATTTCAATCAACTGAATTTGAACTAATCGTAAAATTAACATATGTTACTAATTTATAGGAAAACCACGCCGTATTATTACAAGAAAATATGTGAGCTAGTAAAGGGGACTTGATAGAAATATAGAGATCAAGTTCCTATTATTATAAAATGACATGTACTAGACACGTTATTTTACAATTATCAACTCTAAAGCAATTCCACTAAAAGCTTAAAGCTGTACTCTCAAACTATATAAAAAATTACAAAACTCTAATAAGTTTTCCGTCCATGTCATATCATGATGTGCAACATCCCATAGGATATCTATAATTGGCTTAAGAATAAATTCTATTTCACCTTCTTGACTATTTTTTATCTAATGTTCCATTATCTCACCATTAGAATACTTTCCATTCATAACCAATGCAAATAGTAAACCATTTAATTACACAAATGTATCCAAATAGCTGAGCATTCTAGTTTTCTAATTCCTAGATAATACCTATAAGATGCTATCATGAAATCTACCAAAGAGCTATGGATTCCATATTTATGAACAATGAATCTATGCCATTCAAAAGTCATGTGTCCAAAATACTAGTATGCGTACCTTTATTAAATTTAGAATGTCACTTTTTGGGACATCAAAAGACATAAATCAAGAATATGGACTCATTAATCCAATTTAGAATCAAGATGTAACATATATGATTGACTAAAGTAAATTGATTTATCTAAATAAAAATTAACTGTACCAATTCATCTTTAGTCCAAATCTAATATATCATCGCCAATGACATTATATAAATGTCCCTACTCATAGAGTTCCACTCTGATGACTAAGACAAGTCATCTTACGTTAGAGATGTAGACAACATAATAATCTTTATATAAATAAAGCGCCCAACTTTATTCCATCGATTACAAACGTTTTATATCTAGACTATCATCTTAACATGCATGCTTTTCACATAATCCGTTCATCATATGCATGATCTTAAAGGTCTAGTACGATAGTTTTAGACTTTTGTTTGCTTATTATACATTCAATACAAAAGAATATAAAGAGAACAAATTTGATATATGACATAAACAATAAATTCTTCATTGATCAATTGTTTTAAAAACAACAACATTATTTAATCCATAGGGTACTAAATCTAACGGGTGCGGCGACAACTATGGTGAAGGAGAGCTCCCAATTATGTTAAGTTTTGGACATGATTTGGAATCAAGAATGTAGATCAAAAGTTTTATTAAATCAAAAGTTTAGATTTATTTGAGTAAAAGAAATTGATTGGAATTTCCTACATCTAAGACTATTTTGAACTATGATCTCATTTCATAATACGCTAATATAATGTTCCAATGGTCATTTATAATTGCAATGCCTCTTTAAGCTAGCAACTCTAAACCTCACCAACTCAAGAAAAACATTAACTTCTAACATCTATCATATATAACTTAATAAAAATAACAGTACACAATAGAAAATAATAACCTTTTTTTTTTTTTGCAAATCACTATTAGTATACAAGATAGTAGAAGTCACTAATTTCATATCTAAATATCTCTATATTCATCATGGAACTTAGAACCATTCTTGCTCAGTCAACTAAAACCTTTACTTGGAAGCTACATACATCATGAGAACTATATCATTGTATGTTGAATAAATAAACGATATAAATTTGCTTTGAATATATTTATCTTTAACTTGTAATTTAGGGCCTTTCTATATGATACTAATATTGTGTTATCAGAACCCTTACTTCACACTCTTTGGCCCCTTCTATTGGAATTCTTTTCCTCTGCATCATCTTGTGTTACTAGAACCCTTACTTCAAACTCTTTGGCCCCTTCTATTGCAATTATTTTCTTCAAGGGATTTAACTCTTATAATATTGACTTTCAATTGTTCATAACAAGTGCAAGAGTTCACACCATACGTTAAACACTTTTCATAAAGCATGTCAAAGCATTTACATATTATAATTATAATCAAAATCATAATAATCATAACATTAATTGGAAACACAATTTTACAAACATATTCTTGTTTAAGTAATTCAATTGAAGGTATATTTACATAAGCAACTTAAGTGGGAACACTTTTCTCTCCTTTCCTTTCTTCTTTTCCTTTCCATTCCTTTCTTTCTCACATTTATGTTTCATTCAAATAGGTGCTAAGATCCATATTTATAGCACATTGAATAAGCATGACGATGCACACTTTAAATCCTAGCTCGACATATGTTGTTACGTGTCATTGTGCATGTGTTCTAAGCGTCAATGTGCATGCTTACCATATTTTACCTAAGACAGTAAGATTGCTTTAATCTCCACCATGTAGTGCCATGTGTCACTATCCATTAATGCCACTTAGCTATCGTGCATGTAAGCCACCTAGCGTCTATGTGTCATACTAAGGTGTGTCATTAACCTCGTGGCGATACCTCGTACTTACTAGAGTGATAAGTCATAACCTAGCTTTGTATTTCGACACCTAGCTTCCTTTAATTGTCACCTAATGCTTAATTTGCCACAATCATTAAAGCTTTTAAACATCTTCCAATCTTCAATTCATGAGTTTTTAACTCTTAGACAAAAGTTTAAAAAGTCAGGTATTATAATAACTTTCTAATCATTCAACACTGAAACTTTTCTCATTAAAAAAAGGTGAGTTTAGGTGGTTGGTGGATAACAAATAAATTTTTAGTATGAGAGCTTTTATTCTCCACTAGGGGAGAATGATCTAATGGTAAATATTAGACCATAGTAAGGGTTTACCTAGTCATAGCCAAAAGATGATAGAAAAATATACTTTAAACCCTTGTGAGTGAATAACATAGTTTATGAATAAACATAGAACAACAAGTCATTAGACAATGTGCCTTTGATATGGTTTTGAGAATAAACATTCTACAAGGGTTCCCTTGTGAGTGTGTGGCACCACCCCTTTTTCCTTTTAGGTTCAATGACTGGCATGGCATTTGGGCTAGCCACTGGGACTTAGGCCTATGAGAAAGGGAAGCTATTTGCATCAGCATTGGGAAAAGAAGTAGACAGAGGTGGAAGGAGGGTGATCAACTACAACGACCGAATAAGAGGAAAGCTAATAGATTTCAGTGTCAATGAGTTCGAGGGGAGACAATTGTGGCTGGCAATGGTGACGCCCAACAGTGGGACGAGCAAGAAAAGCTACGAGTGGCCAGGTCTAGTCATGGTCAAGGGGGTTACAATGATGGGAGAAATGTTCAGTGGGGGGGGACTAGGTGCCTTAAGGATTAAATGATGTAATTATTTTTGAGAAATTAATTAGTAAAGACTTTATTATATATCAAATAAAACCTCCTTATGTTCATCTATGTTGAATGATGATAAACAAACTAAAGTTTTAAGCTTTTCAATGTAAACTATTAAGATTGTGCATATGATGGAAAAATTATGTAGAAGACATGAATCTTATGGTGATGGTCTAAATATAAAAGGTCTGCATTCGAAGGAATAAAATTGCATGCTTTATTCATGTCAAGATTATTATATTGTCTACATCTCTAATGCAAGATGGCTTGTCTTGGTCATTGAAGTAGGACTCCATGAATATAGACATTGGTATGTTGTCATTGGTGATGATATATTAAATCAAGACTAAAGTTTAATTGACTTAGTTAATAATTTTGTTTGAATAAATAAATTTACTTTAGACAATCATTTGTGTTACATTTTAATCCTAAAATGAATCAATGAGTATGTATTCTTGACGTTTGTCTTTTGATGTAAATTATATGAAGCTACGCATGCCGATACATTGGAGACATGACTCTTGATTGATATAAACTCGTTATTCAGAGATATAGAATCCATATCTCTTTTATTGAGTTAATGATATTCTCTTATAGGCATTATCTTGTAATTAGAAACTGGAACACTTAACCATTTAGATACATATGTGTTACTGAACGGTATACTATTTGTATTGATTATGAATAGTAAGTTTTTCAATGATGAGATAATGGAATATAAGATAAACATAATTGAAAAGGTAAAACAGAATTCATCCTTAAGCCGATTACAAATGTCCTATGAGGATGTTGCATATTATGATATGTCATGGATGATTAAATGTCACAACTCGAAGAGCGAGGGCTGCGACCAATAAAAAAATCAAGGAAAATTAAATAAAAATCAAAAAGTAACTAAATAACCTACACAGCCAAAATCATATTGATAATAAAATGGAATAATAATCATCACCATATGGATATCTGTCCACGAAGGAAGCTACCTAATTTAATTACAAATAATATAACATGACTAACAAATAATACTATGAGACTGACATTGGGACATGTCATACAGTATACGTATCATACAACAGTTGCAGAATAAAATATCGTTCAAACTTTATAATCATCGAACTTAGTCCAAACTCGACTGCTTCTGCAAAACGTGGAGGAAAATTTTGAGACAGTAAAACATTGAGCGAAAGACTTAGTAGGATAGTTAGTTAAAAACAAATTATTCAATCTCGCATTTATAAATAAAAAATTATTCACAAATCACTCTTTCCAAAACTGAATCATAAGATCTTAACAAAAACCATAGACAGCAAAACACTTACTTGTATGAAGCCTGATAATACACCACCTTATGGATTTTGGAAAGTGAAAAGAATATCTAAACATAATTCCTTAAACACGTAAAATAACTTTAAAGTCGAATGTCTCAGAATTTCATATTTTCAAATAATCTTGAAAATGAAAATAGAAATCATTCTTAAAAATCATTTAAGAATTATACTCGACTAAAATCATTTATAAAGTGGGCTAACAATAAAGGGATTAAAAATATCCTACCTCAATATTTGAAATTCAAGTACCATCAACTCTAGTAATAATTCCAAAGTAAGCTCCATTTTAGAAAAATCTTAAAATATATTTAAAGTCAAAGATAACACTCAATCATATATCAATATGTTAATTTAATTATCAATGTGCCAATTTATGCAAAATAATCATAAATGCAAACTTTTACTTCTCATGATTTCTGAACACAAAAATAAAATTATTAAAGTATTTCCAAGTCATAAAATAATAGAAAGAAAGCTACAAAACATCAGAGAAACAATCTAGCATGAGTCGAGGAGCTTTTCTAGCTCGAGGACGGTGGCAGCCATCACTAACCACCACCCTTGGTTGACCGGCCTCCAAAGGGATAGTTGACTACCCTCAAGGCCTAGTTGGGTAAAACCTGCATTCCCCTTCTCACGACAAAACCTGTTCCAACTTGGATTTTTCCATACTAAATCACTTTCTAATGTATAAAAACACCTCAAACCACCTTATTCATCAACATAAATCATACATAAACATTTTTTTTTGAAATTTCCATGCTTAAAAACACAATCTAAATATAAAAAATTAGAACTTTTTCAAAAACCAGACCAAGAACACATGCAATCTAACTCTTAAAACTTACATCACGAAATAACCAAATATGCATGGTAATTTCAAGTTTAAAACATTAAAAACCATAGATTATTTCATTGTTTTTCATAAATCTAGTCTTAAATCTAGAAATAGAAAGAGAAAATAAGAAGAAATTGGGTTTTAGAGAGGGAAAAACTCACATAATCAAGTTTAGCATGAAATCTTATGTCAAATCTTCCTTAGTTTGAGCTAGAAATCAATTTCCTAGTTAAAACTTACGAAACGAGAAAAGAAGAAAGAAGGAGGTCTAATATGTGCTTTGAATGCTTTTTATTATGAAAGAGGAATTTGAAGGGCAACCATTGCAAATCTTGTAATTATATGCATGTGGGAGGGTCATGAGTGTCATTTGGCATCTAAAGACTAAAAATCATATTTTTAAAGTAACTCCAAGTTTTAAACATGCAAAACAACTTTATATAAATAAAATGAACAATTTAGTTACACTTAGCGCATTTAATAATTAAATTTAACATAATTAATTTCGCTTAGAATTTATGGGCATTATATTAACTTATTGGAGTTTCGTAATTTATATATAGTTCGAGAGTGCAGCTCTAAGCTTTTATTGGAATAGCTTAAGAGTTGATAATTATAAAATGAATGTGTCAGAGATATGTCATTTTATAATTTTATGAGCTTGGTCTATATATGTCCATTGGGTCCCCTTTGCTAGCTCACATGTTTTCCTATAACGATACAACGCCTTTTTCTTACAAATTGGTAACTTATGTTAATTCTTAAAGTTTGGTTGGTTGGATTTAATAATTCATGTTAGTTTATTGGTTGAATTAATTTTATGAATTAATTCAAAATAAACATGTTATTTGAACAATATTTTACTTGAATATGGGATTATCTGTATATGACTGTTTTAATCAGATAACTTTTGTATTGGTTATATAAATTAAAAATTGATGTTTTATAATAGATACCCCAAATCAAATAAAGTATAAATTATCCAATTAGTTTAAACATGTGGATCGAATAACTCCTACAAGCTGAGAAAATGCACAACATGAGTCTGCCGTAATCATGTAAACGATCCCTATACATAGGGGCTATTGACGGCCATTGCTAGGTTAGCAATGAGTATGTTACGCATTTTCACTTCAGGATTTTGATCCAAATTTGAATTTTAAAGCCTAATCTAGTAAGAATGAGTACCCATCTGTGTTATGTATAAGGAAGAGTTTTCCTCTTCATTTGAGCAATTTAAAGAAGAGCATTTTGCTAAGAAGACTATGAAACTCCATAGGGCTACTATCTAATATCCTAAACCTTAGCTCTTGGTTTTTTCTCATGGTTGGAAGGAGACATTGCCTGAGGAAAGACTAAACGACCTGTTCCTACTTGTATTCTGATCATGGAAAAGAGAATAACAAAGAAGACTAATTGATTGAGGCTTTTTCAGTAGCAGTTCTAATAGAAATTGTTACTATTTAGAAACATGGTTTCTGGTCTTATAGAGATACCAAAGATCTTTTATTCATTTACATACATGGCATGTCTAAATAGCATTTGGAAAAGTTTTAATTAGAAAATTTTAAAATTTGATACACACTTAGTTTCCAACAACGATGACATGGAATCGATGAGGGCAAGAAGGGGCTGAAAGCAAGCCAGGTTAAGTGACGGTGGAGACCTTAAGGGAAACTGGCCTTGCTGCACAAACTTTGAGACTAGGTCAGTGTTAGACATGTATGCCGTAAGGACTAAAAATGTAATATGTTGTTGGAGACATTTTTATCCATGAAAATTTATTTATTATTCATATACCTAATTTTTGTCCTCTATACGTTTAGATTTGTTGAATATATGATAAATAAGCAAACAAAAATCTAAGACTATCAGTCTAAACCTTTAGAATCAAGCTATGATAGAAAGATTATACGCAAGACATGATTCTAAAGGTGATAGTCTAAATCATAAGATCTGCAATTGAGAGAATAAAGTTTGGCACTTTATTCATGCAAAGATTGTTATGTTGCCAATATCCCTAACGGGAGATGGTTTGTCTTGGCCATCGAAGGTGGATTCTGTGAATAGAAACATTGGTGCAGTGGCATAAGCGACGATGTATTGGATCAAGACATAAAGGGTAATTGATTTGGACTAATAATTATGTCTCGGTAAATTAATTTACTTTAGACAACCATATATGTTGTATCTTAATCCTGAAATGAATAGTGAGCCCGTTGTCTTGACTTATGTCTTTTGATGTACCAAAGAGTGACGTCCATATTTTATGATGGTACGTATACCGGTACATTAGAGATATGACTTTTGATAGCATAGACTTGTTATTTATAGATACGGATTCCATAGCTCCTCTTTAAGAGTCGATGATAGCCTCTTATATGCTTATCTTATAGTTGGAAGATTGGAGCACTCAACCATTTAGATACATAGTTTTAACTGAATGGTATACTGTCTTTGGATGGTAAGTTTTTCAATAATGATATAATAGAATGTATGAGAAAAATAATTGGGAAAGTAAGACAAAATTTATCCTTAAAACAATTATAGATATCCTATGGGGATATGATACATTATAATATATCATGGATACTTAGCTATTCAGGCTTTGTAATTTTATATAGTTCGAGAGTACAACTTTAAGCTTTTAATGGAGTAGCGTTGACTTGATAATTATGAAATATGTATCTAAGATTTGGGTTTTATAATTATCGAAAACTTGAACTATATAGGTCCATCAAGTCCCTTTTGCTAGCTCATTATATATATTCTATTACAATACGGTGTGCTTTTCCAATAAATTGGTAACTTATGTTAAAATTATTAGATTGGCTAAAATTGATAGAATCAGATAATTCATGTTTATTTATCCGTTGAATTAATTTGTGCAAATTAATTCAAGATAAACTTATTGAATTATCAGGAATATTTATTTTCCTAGAGATTATCTAAATATGACTATTTTAATCAAATAACTTCTCTATTGGGATATTTGACTTAAAATTGAGGCTCTATCCAAAGAATCTCGGGTGGGAAATAAAAGATTCACAGGAATCATTTATCTTACATTTAGCAAGCTGATCTTTAGGTTCGGCCTGCTAATGGAGTAAGTTCGCAGGCTGATCTGCTATTTCGGCTTGTAGATCGAGCGATGATTTGATCACATGTTTTTACGTGATTTTATCAGATATTAGCCCAAATTTGAATTTTGAGGCCTTATCTAATAATAACCAAACTGGGGATGACATCTATAAATAGGGAGTGAGTACTCATAGTTATTTAGATCAGTTGAGAAATTAAGAGTGAGCACTCTAGTTTGTGAGTCTCTAAAACTCCCTAGAAAGCTATTGTCCACAAATCATGAAAGCTAGTTTTGGGTTTTCTCAATTGGTTGGTAGGAGAGTTACCAAGGAAGGGCTATATGAGGTGTGTCCCCACACATACTGATCATGGATAGAGAATAGCAAAGAAGGCTAGTTGGTTGAGGATCTTCTAGAATACCTTTATCTTCATAGATTGCAAGAGCTCTTCAGCATAAAAGGGTTAGTAAGATTTGGTTAATGTATGCATATAGGGTGTCAAACTTGTGTTTAGAAAATACACTTATTAAAAATTTTAAAATTTTCGCTGTGTACTATTTTTCTAATAATTGGTATCAGAGCTATAGTGTTTACATAAATTTACGAGTTTGTGATCATATTATTTGTATAAATTATATGATCTTAATCTCTTCTATGCTTGAATTTAATTTTTTAGAGAGTTAGCACTCTAGGATTTTTATATATTTTATGTTGTCATGAGATTATATGATGTTTATTAATTAATTATAGTTGATTAAATTATTATTTAATTAATTATTAATTAGTTACTTTGTGCCGGTTATGATTTCTTAGAGGTTAGAATGTGTATCTAAGTTTTTTTCATGTAATTAGATGATGGTCTATCTTTACCATCTAGGAATTATTACTTAATTTTAAATTTGTAAGAATTTTGTAATTAAATAATCATTTGAAGAAGACGGATCTAGAAGATGGATCTAGAAAATGGATGATAGTGTTCCATAGGTATTTCCAAAGTCTCTAAATTTTTATGTTTTTGAATTGTTGAAAGTAGGATTGAAAAATTGCATAAAAGCTATAATTTCTAGAAAACATGATTTCTACTCGGTTGGCAGGCCAAACCTGAGATTGAAAAACTACTTAAAAACTGTATTTCTAGAAAACATGATTTTTGTTTGGTTGGCAGGCCAAACCCTTAGGTTCGGCAAGCCGATGGTCGTAGACCAGTAGGCCAAACTATGAGGTTCGATAGGGCGTTTGTTGGGTAGAATTTTA
Source organism: Artocarpus hirsutus (assembly GCA_946598075.1). NCBI lineage: Eukaryota > Viridiplantae > Streptophyta > Magnoliopsida > Rosales > Moraceae > Artocarpus > Artocarpus hirsutus. Next base: position 39,363 of record CAMOHE010055319.1, read on the forward strand.
ACGGCTCTAACAGCAAGCCGAACTATGAAGATTGGTAGGGCGATGGGTCATGACCGGCAAGCTAATCACACAGATCGTCATGCTAGCAAAGAGCTGTTGATTTTCAAAAAAGGTGCGTTTTTTGATGTAGTTTTGATTTTATTTTTTGGGACAATTTTGAGAAACATTAAATTTGGATATAACTGGAAATATGAGGTATTTGATCCATGCGGGATTGAACACTTAGAGTGGATAATACATGAAGACGGATACAATTTGAAGATTCAAGGATGAATAATTTATAATATGTTTTGATTAATCTCTTGTAATCTTTAATTTCTTTTCTCTAGAGGTGGAACTATAATATTACGGCTATTTATTATTTGGCTTGGGGCATTGCATGATTGCTTTGCTTGTCTACATTATAATATGATTTGTCATGTGTGTTGATAACATACATATAGAATAGGGAGTGTCACTCATTAAAAATTATTAATACATGTCTTTTTAAAATAAAACTTTGTTTTCAAAAGATTGAGTGGGAGAAGGTTTTCAAAGAGAGGACCTACAATTATATCATTGGTCCATAGGTAGCATAGTGGTTCCGACCCTAATGAAGGGACTTCATCATGTATTACGTTGGATCTTTGAGAGGATAAGGTATTTTAATATTATTTATCCTTGCCCTAGGTGGTGATTATAAATCATGAATCAAATGTTGAAATGATGGTTATACACTCATATTAATTTTATTATTAACTTCCTCTAAGAGCTTTGTTAGTAAAATTAATAGGTAAAGAAACAATTATTAATATATGCTGGATCATACGGTCTTGGATGGCATATATTAATCAAGAGGGGATCCATGTTCCTAATTGAATTTGGCAATCTCCCCTAGGCGGCTTATTGAATATTGAGTTAGGAATTATTGTTGTAAGGTTGTGATATTTTCAAGGTTTTGACACAAATTGTAATGGCCGAGAAAATTTCATTAATAAAACCTAATAATTAATTGGGTTTAATTAATGAATTTACTTTAAAAAAATGTGATTTTTGTAAAAAGTTGTAATTTTTTTTAAAATTACGATAAAGTATGAATAAACGGCATTGATTTCATGTTTTATGGCAAATGTGATGCAATATTGGGTATGGTAGAATATAGATTTTATAAGTTGAATTACTTAAAAATTTGTAAATAATACCCATAAAATAAATTTTATATCACAATTAATTGTAAAATTATGGTATAAACGAATGGAAGATTAGAATGTAAATAAGACACGGAGGTTGTCCAAACCCTAACCTGGGGTAGGAAGGAGGCTGGAGCAGTATAAGATACTGCTAAGTGAAAGCGCAGATACGGAATATGCTATGATTGGCCTCTAAAATTTAACGAAAAGTAAGTTAAATATTTTTATACAGTCTAAGGATAGAAAATACACTAATTTGACCATGACAGTATAAGAAAAAATACTACGTGACAAAAAATTACACTGTGCTAATTTTGGGGCCAACAAAGTGGACACCCAATCGAATTTGATTGGGCCACCAAGGCTAGAAATGTGGCCCAATAACATGAGGACACCTAGGGGTAATCAAGTGGGTGACCATGAGTCACCAAGTGGATTAGGATGCATTTATTTCAAGTTATCACAAAAATTTTCACTCTTTCTTCTTCTCCAAGTTTCGTCAGCCATTGTTGGACCTTCAAAAAAATTTTCTCAACCTCAAACTTTGCAAAAATAACTCCCAAAACAAGTTTTAGAAGCATGCACAAGGATTTTCATAAGATTTAAGGTGAAATTCTAAACTTTTTAATGAGTTTTTAAAGGGTTTTTCATGGGTTGAAGAAAGAATATTAACCCATGCTATTTTTGCATGAAAAGGAGGATTATAAGGATGTTCAAAATGAATTTCAAGGCTAGAAATCAAAAGGAGGTTATTTTGGTAAGTTTTGAGTTTTAAAGTTTTGAAATTTAATGAATTTTGTATGAATTTTTATTCTCTCAAACCTCAAACCCATATGAGTTTTGAGCTTATGTTTGATGGAATTTCATGGGAAGGTGATGAATGGCATGTTTAGATTGTGAAATTTTGATTTATGGTGCAAAATGATAGTTTTTGCATAAAATAATATTTTTGCAATTTTAAGTTTAAACTTTGTAAAAAATGAGGTTTGAGCATGGGGATAGTTTGATTTAAGCATGAAAGGGTCTCTGCAGGGGTAGATTTGAAATTTTGAAAAGGATTTTACAAAAACGTCCTAGGGACTAAATTGAAAGAAAACTTCTTTTCTCGGTAGATTTGAATAATAGCTGAAAACACCCCTGTACAGTGAGATTTTGAGAAAAGTTAAAACATGAAAGTTGTAGATCTCGATGAAAATGTTAAATATATTAAGTGATTCGTTAAAAAACTCAACCGTTTGTGAGTTTTTTAATTTTCAAGAATTTATTAAAAGTGAAAAGGTGTTAAAATGGCAAAAACGTCATTTTTCAAAATGATTTAAGGTGTGTTACTTTAAGCAAAAATGTTTCTTATGAAAAATAGGAAACTTTGGTGCAAAGTGAAAAATTTTATCCTAAGGGGCAAAATTGTCAAAATTTTTGGTTTAGGTACTAAACCGTAAAGTTTTATGAAAAAGGGACACAAGAGTGAAATAAAGGGATACAAGCCACTAGGATATTATTTTTAAGTTAATACGTGGCTGTTTTTGTTAAAATAACAGATCGAGCTCGAGTAGGTCAGTAGGGCCATGGAGGGCAAAATCGTCATTTTTGCCCAAATAACCCGAATAGCTCTAAGAAGGTCTCAAATAAGAAAAGAAAGCGATTTGAAAGATTCACACCCTTCGTAAGTGACGATAGGGTAAAACTGAAAAGAAATAAGGAAACCAGTATTTGCAAAGTTATGTATAGTTATACAACTCGAATAATTAAGTAACGAACGTTTTGTAATGAAACGTATTGAAATTGGCTAATGGTTTTGTAATTGGCCAACAGAATCCTAGGAGTCTAGGAGAAAGAAGACTGAAGTTGTGTTTGCTGTGCTCAAAAGCAAGTAAGTACCCTTCCCACCTACATATGAAATGGTAGGTGTAAAATGTGTGTAGATGTACGTTAGGCTATATATTACGATGTAGACTTGTATGCTGCCATGAAATGAATACCTAGAGCTATAGAATCGATACTTGTGTGTATGCGATTAGAATACCTAAGTATATAATATGTTATGTGTTGTTATGTACCATGTATTGTGTACATATGCATAAGATAATGAATACATATATGTATATAAAGTAGGTGCTTGTATGTACTCTGCTATGCATACGAACTTATATATTATGGATAACATGTGATTATCATTTCATGCCTGGTATGACAACCATATTAAACGGATTGGTAAATATGTTGCCAGAAGTTAAGAAAAGTGTCGTACCGACTCTTGAAGTAAGGGGAGTTTAAAGGATAAAATATGGTCACGGTGTTACGTAGACCTAAATGATATTGCGTAATGGTACGAACCCTTGGGCCCTAATGAAAGATAAGAAATGATCAAGATAAGAAAAGTTCATAAGAAAGCATAATTGAATCAAGCATTCATTTGATTGTCCATGTGGGATTTATGGGACTTACTGGGCGTTAGCTCATTAAGTATTTCATGCTGTAGGTATTCCGACAAGAAGGTCAAAATAAATCCGAATGATGAGCTAGCGGATGAATGATGTGTGCAGATCGGGTATGGAGTCTGCTACTGATTGTTTCCGTTGTGTGTATTGTAAGTTATTTTGAAAAGAAATGTTTTAAAAGAGAAATGTTGTGAAAGTAAGAATGTTTATGTAAATATAAGAGTATGAAAGTATTTTGAAAGTTGCCAAAAATTATTGCATGTGAATTATTTATTTCAGTTTCCAAAAAAAAATTTCCAAAATTTTTGCCCCTAAGTAAGTAAGAAAGAGTTTTATCACAGCCTGAAAATGCAGGTTGTGACATAAACACACTTGTATGTTTACTTGATTGTTATCTTAGTAAATTATTAAGGTATGTTTGGTATATGATTCTTTATTGTAGATGTCTAAAAACACTTTATTATCGATACTTGATAAAAACCAATTAATTGGAGAGAATTTTAATGATTGAAAACAGAACCTAAATATTATCCTATCCTTTGAGAAACTAAAATTTGTGCTGACAAACTCTGTGTCCTCTTGAGCCTATGGGAGATTCCAATAATAAGCAAATCCAAGCATATGGAAAGATGCTAACTACCAAGTCTGCTGTTATGTTATGGCCAGCATGAATAACGTGCTGTAGGCTCAGCATGAAGATTATGAGCCTGCAAAGTAGATCTTAGATAATCTTGATGACATGTTTAGAGGCTAGGCCCTAACAAAACGACAAAAGGCAATTCGCAAAGTTCCAAACTATAAACAAAGACCGGGGACACCTATGAAGGAGCATATGATGTTGGTCATGGGCTACCTTGTTAAGGCTTAAACCAATGGAGCTGACATAGATGCTAAAACACAAATAACTATGGTTTTTGAGACTCTAACGAAGGAGTTTATCCCATTTAGAGCTTCATTTAATTCAAGCAATAGATGTCATATGAACTTGATTGAGCTGATGAAGTAGTTACAGGAATTAAAAAATCTGATCAGAGAAACTCCTGTTGCTGGTGAGGCCAACTTAGCAGCTGCCTCTACGTCCAATCCTAACTCTAGGAATGGAAAGAAGCAATGGGCTAAAAATAGGAAGTCTTCTCTTCCTACAAATGGCAAGAACAAGAAGAAGGAAAAGAAGAACCTAAAGAAGCTCAAGTGCTTTTTTCTATGGGAATGTTAAGCACATCAAGAAGAATTGTAAGGACTTCCTTTCCCGAGAAGGTAGGTGTGATCTTTTGGTTATTGAAACTTGTTTGGTTAAGAAATCCAATGACACTTGGGTCATAGATTCTAGAGCAACTGATCATATTTGTGTTTTTCTACAAGAATTCAAAGAAACGAGAAGTTTGCTATATGAAGACTTCACGCTTCAGATGGGCGATGGATCCTTAGTGTTGGCTAAAGCAGTAGAAAACATCTATCTTTATTTTGATAATTATAAGAATTTAGTTTTGTGAGATTGTTTTTATGTTCCTAAATTGAAAAGGAATTTAATTTCTGTAGGTTGTTTATTTAAAGACTCTTATGTAGTTTCTTTTAATAATTAAGTGGTGATGCATAAAAATAAATCTTTTATTTGTGATGGATGGATGGAAAACAATCTATATTTTATCAAACCTAAGATGGACTTACTGCTTAATACTGAGGTTAATGATAATAACTCTTAAAGACTTAAAACTTCTCACTCTAATAAGACCTATCTTTGGCATTTGTGACTAGATCATATTAACCTGAATAGGATTCAAAGGTTGGTAAGGAATAGACCTTTAAGTCACTTAAAGGTGGAATTTATACGACAATGTGAATCTTGTTTGGAGGGAAAAATGACCAAAAGACCATTTGGGTCTAAGGGCAATAGGATCAAAGGGGTTTTAGAACTTGTGCATAGCGATGTTTGTGGACCTATGAACATCTGAGCTCAAGGATGGTATAAGTATTTCGTCACCATTATTGATGATTACTCAAGGTATGGGTATATGTACCTAATGCACCACAAACGCGAAACTTATGACAAGTTCAGGGAGTTTTGGGCTAAAGTGGAAAAGCAATTGGGTAAACCTATAAAGGCACTTTAATTTGATCGAGGTGGTGAATATCTTTCTAAGGAGTTCTTGGAACACTTATTAGAGAATGGGATTTTATCCTATTTGACTACGCTAGGCACTTTATAGCAGAATGGCATGGCTAAGAGTAGAAATAAGACTTTGTTGGACATGGTTAGGTCCATGATGAGTTATTTGTCACTGCCTTTGTCCTTTTAGGGATATGCACTACATACCGTATGTTATCTTTTGAACAATGTGCCTTCAAAATCGGTTTCTAAAACTCCTCACGAGTTGTAGATGAGGAAAAAGACATCCTTAAACCATATTCGCATATGCGGATGTCTAGCTCATGTACTATTTAAAGAAGTGAATAAGTTAGTAGCACATTCAGAAGTTTGTGTGCATGTAGGATATCCAAAAGGGACTAAAAGGGGATATTTCTATAACCTAAAGGAAAATAAAGTTGTGGTTTCAATTAATGCAACATTCCTTAAGGAAAGTTATATGGACGACTTTAAGCCTCGAAGCAAAGTGGTACTCGAGGAGTTGGCAAGTGATTCGATCACTCTAGGTGTTTCAAATGAAACCGTTCCAATCGGTGTAACTGAGCAGCAACCTAAGGGGCTTTGGCGTAGTGGGAGGATCGGACATCAACCCGAGAGACATATGTTCAATGGTGAAGCCTTTTTGGTTAAACCGTTTGAACATGATAGGAATCCTTACACTTACAAAGAGGCTATGAAGGATGTTGATTCAAAACTCTGGACAGAAGCCATGAACATTGAGATAAAGTCTATGGAGACTAATTGGGTCTAGGAACTTGTGGATCCTCCCAAAGGGGTAAAACCCATAGGGTGTAAGTGGATCTATAAGAGAAAGAAAGCAGTAGATGGAAAAGTTGAAACCTATAAGACTAGACTGGTAGCTAAGAGATACATGCAAAAGGAAGGAATCGATTACGAGAAAACCTTTTCGTCTACAGCCATGATTAAGTCCATCCGCATTCTCTTGTCCTTAGCTGCTGCTCTCAACTACGGGATTTGATAAATAGATGTCAAGATAGCCTTTCTAAATAGCTATCTTGATGAATCCATATATATGGTACAGCCAGATAGGTTCAAGGCTAAGGGTTAGGACGGTAAGGTTTGTAAGCTACTAAAGTCAATTTATGGACTTAAGTAGGCTTCTTGTTCTTGGAACATAAGATTTGATCAAGTGATCAAGACTTATGGGTTTGTATAAAATGTGGATAATCCATGTGTTTACAAACACATTAAGGATAAGAAGGTGGTTTTTTTATTACTCTATGTCAATGACATTCTGCTAAATGGCAATGACATTAGGGTGTTGTCATCGGTCAAATTATGGTTGACCAAGCAGTTTGACATAAAAGACTTGGGTGAAACTAATTATGTTCTCAATATCCAAATCTTTCGAGGTAGGAAGAATAGAATGATAGCTTTATCCCAAGCGGGCTACATAGATAAAATTCTCAAAAGGTATACAATCCAGGATTCCAAGAAAGGTGGGCAACCATCTAGGTTTGGAATTACTCTTTCTAAGAAAGACTCGCCAAAGTTTGATGAAGCAAGAGAATACATGAAGAAGGTGGCTTGTGCTTCGGCAGTGGGTAGTCTTATGTATGCCATGCTTTATGTCACAACTCGCCTTTTCGGGCTGTGATAAAATCTTTTTCTTACTTACTTAGGGGCAAAAATTGAGGGAACTTTTTTTTTCCCAAACTGAATAAATATTTCACATACTATAATTTTTGAAAACTTCCAAAATACTTTCACAATCTTGTATTTACATAAACTTCTTACTTTACAACATTTTTCTTTTCAAACTCTTCTTTTCGAAATAACTTTTAATACACATAACGGAAACAATCATTAGCGGACTCCATACCTGATCAGCACGCATCATCCGTCCGCCAGCTCATCGTTAGAATTTATTTTGACCTTCTCGTCGGAATACTTACAGCATAAAATACTTGATGAGCTAACGCCCAGTAAGTCCCATAAATCCCACATGGACATTCAAATGAATGCATGATTCGATTATGCTTTCTTATGAAGTTTCTTATCTTCCATTAGGGCCCAAGTGTTCATACCATTGCGCAATTTTATTAGGGTCTACGTAACACCGTGATCATATTTTATCCTTTAAACTCCCCTTACTTCGGGAGTCAGTACGACACTTTTTTTAACTTCTGGTGACATATTTACCAATCCATTTAATATGGTTGTCATACCAGGCATGAAATGATATTCACATGTTATCCATAAAACATAAGTTCATATGCATTGTAGAGTACCCACAAGTACCTATTTCATAAACATACATGTTTTCGTGATCATATACACAAGTACACTATATATCGCATGTAACAATACATAACATGATATACACTCAGGTATTTTAATCGTGTACACACAAGTATCGATTCTATATCTCTAGGCATTCATTTCATAGCATCAAACAAGTTCACATTGAAGTTTATACCCTAATATGCATATTTACGCATTCTACACCTACCATTCCATGCTGTAGGTGGGAAGGGTACTTACTTGTTTTTGCGCATCGCAAAAATCAACTTTGTTCTCCTTTCTCCCAGACTTCTAGGATCCTGTTGGCCAATTACAACATTGTTAGCCAATTTTTAGTACGTTTCGTCACAAAACGTTCATTACTTAATCATTCGAGTTGTATAACTATACACAACTCTGTAGATACTAATTTCTTTATTTATGTCAAATTCTACCTTATCGTCACTTACGAAGAGTGGAAATCTTCCTAATCACTTTCTTTTCTTACTTGAGACCCTTCTAGAACTATTCGAGTTATTCAGACAAAAATGACGATTTTGCCCTCTATGGCCCTACTGATCTATTTGAGCTTGGTTTCATTCTTTTAAATAAAAATGGCCACTTATTAATTCAAAATAATGTCCTAGTGGCTCGCATCCCTTTATTTCACACTTAAGCCCTATTTTCATAAAACTTTACGGTTTAACCCTTGAACCGAAAATTGTGACAATTTTGCCCTAGGGGCTAAAATTTTCTCTTTACATAAAAAATTCTTATTTTTCATAAGAAACATTTGTGCTTGAAGTACCATACCTCAAATCATTTTGAAAAATGACGTTTTTGCTATTTTACCATATTTTTACTTTTAATAAATTTTTGAAAATTCAAAAACTCACAAACGATTGAGTTTTTCGACGAACCGTCATAATGTCTAACAGTTTCATCGAGATCTACAACTTTTGTGTTTTAACTTTTCCAAAAATCTCACTGTACATGGGTGTTTTTGGTTGTTTTCCATTTTTGCCGAGAAAGAAAATTTTCTTTCAATTTAGTCCCTTGGTCGTTTTTGTCAAATTCCTTTTCAAAATTTCAAATCTACCCCTGCAGAGTGTATTCCATGCCTTACTCAGGTCATTTTCATGCTCAAACCTCATTTTTACACAATTTAGCCTTAAAATTACAAAAGCATCATTTTATGCAAAAACTACGGTTTTGCTCCATAACCCAAAAATTTCATCATCTCACCAGGTCATTCATCATATTCACATACAATTCCATCAAGTATAAGCTCAAAAGCTCATATGGGTTTGAGAAAATAGAAATCAAACAAAAATTCAAAACTTTAAATATCAAAACTTACCAAAATAACCTCTTTTTGATTTCTAGCCTTGAAATCCCTTTTGATCTGCCTTCCAAACTCCCTTTTCATGTAAAAATGACATGGCTTAATATTTCCCCTTCAACCCATGAAAAACCCCTTGAAAACTCAATAAAAAGTTTGAAATTTTACCTTTAATCTTGTAAAAATTCTTGGGGCTTGCTTTTAAAATTGTTTTGGGGTTATTTTTGCAATTTTTGAGGTTGAGAAAATTTTCTTGAAGCTTCAACTATGGCTGTCGTGACTTGGTGGAGAAGGAAGAGTGAAGATTTTTGTGATAACATGAATTAAATGCAACCTAATCCATTTGGTGACTCATGGTCACCCATATGATTACCCCTAGGTGTCCTCATTGGGCCACCTTTTAAGGCTTGGTGGCCCAAAAACAAGTTAACAAATGTCCACTTAGTTGGGCTAAAAATTTACACTGTGTAATTTTTTGTCACGCAGTATTTTTCTTATACTGTTGTGATCAACACAGTGTATTTCTTATCCTTAGACTGTATAAAAATATTTAACTTATTTTTTGTTCAATTTTGGAGATCAATCATAACATTTTTCGTATTTGTGTTATCACTTAGTAGTATTCTTATACTGCTCTGGCCTCCTTTCTACCCCAGGTTAGGGTTCGGACAACCTCTGTGTCCTAATTGCATTCTAGTCGTGCATTCACTTATACCATAATTTCACAATTAATTGTGATATAACATTTATTTTATGGATATTATTCACAGATTTTTGAGTAATTCAACTCATAAAATCTGTATTTTACCATATCCAACATTTCATCATATTTCCCATAAAATATGCAATCAATGCTGTTTATTCGTATTTTATCGTAATTTTTTACAAAATTACAAATTTTTACAAAAATCACACATTTTTTAAAAAGTAAATTCATTAATTAAACCCAATTAAATATTAAGTTTTATTAACGAAATTTTCTCGGTCATTACACTTTGCACACGACCGGATATTAGTTATGCGGTCGGGATAGTAAGTCAATTTCAGTTGGATCCAGGACCAAACCACTAGGTTACGGTCAAGCATATTTTCAAGTACCTGAGAAAGACTTGAGGGTATATGCTTGTATATTTGGGTTAGGATTTAACAACTCTAAGATATACTGACTCAGATTTTCAATCCTATCTGGATTCGAGAATATCGACTTTAGGTTTTGTGTTTACTTTGGGTGATAGTGCCATTGTTTGGAGAAGTATCAAGCAAGATTACACTTCGGATTCAACGATGGAGGCTGGGTATATGGCAGCTAGTGATGCTTTAAAAGAAGTAGTGTGGCTCTACAAGTTTCTTAGGACTCTTAAAATAGTTCTTGGCATGGATAAGGCGGTATCGTTGTATTGTGACGACACTACAAAGATAGCTAATGCTAAGGAACCAAGATTTCATAAGAAAAGTTAGCATATTAATCAGAAGTATTATGTGACAAAGGACTTTGTCGAGGGCGGGCATGTTGCTATATGCAAAATCGCATCTAAGGACAATTTAGCTGATCCATTAATGAAAACACTTACTGCGAGAGCTTTCGAAAGACATGTGGAAGCTATAGGGATATAGGATTTGCCATATTTACTCACTTAGTGCAAGTGGGAGATTGTTAGACATGTATGCCCTAAGGAGTAAAAATGTAATATGTTTTTGGAGACATTTTTATTAATAAAGAATTTATTTATTATTCATATATCAAATTGTTGTCCTCTTTATGTTCATATTTGTTGAATATATGATAAGCAAACAAAAGTCTGAGACTGTCAGTCTAAACCTTTAGAATCAAGCATATGATGGACAAATT